>JBBPPG010000788.1:0-15670 GCA_038091855.1 Leccinellum luteum
AATGACGGCGTCACCAGATTCTGAGCTAAAACATGTTCAGTTTGCCTTCAAGTTGAGAATTTCGGGACAATAAAGCCTACAGGGAATTGATGGCCTTCTGGACTCCGGTGAAATGTGCATTCGGATCGGTGGGCGAAACATAGAGGGTTCCTTCAGGACACCCCACAAGAGCTGATTTCCCGGAAGATTTCTGAAGCTGACATGCCGAGTAAGTCGGGGAAAGACTGTGAACGAACTGAAATGAGAGTGAAAGATAGAAGAATGCCGCCAGCGACAAAGTCCTCATTGGAGACAGATGTCGGAAGATAATGATACTGGTGCGAACAACGTGAGCAAGGACAGCGGTATTTATCTGGAAGCATGTTCACGACGATGACCTTCAAGATTGAACCCGTGCGGGAAATAGATTTCCTAAATAGTGTTAAATTCCTGTCACCATGACAAGTATACTATGGTAACACTGTCAGTTGTACCTGTTCCATCCAAGGGTAGGCAAGTCAATGACCTGGATAGCCGACCGGGACAGTAATGGTGCACTTGTCTTGCGGATGGAAGGCATCCGTTTACATTACGTTCACCGTCTTCCTTGGTTGGGTAAATCAGACAGAGAGAGGAGGTTAGGGGGTACGGTGATCATAATGTATTCCTCTGAAATTCTGTACGATTGTGGCTGACAGCCAGACTTGAACGGCGACATGAGCACATACCACATGTTCCGCACTTGTAGCGGCTAAAGGACCTCTGTTGATTTAAGGTTTACAGGCTGCGGTCGAGACAGCCGTTCGACGTGCACCATACGGTTCCTTCCAATCATGATGGCTGACGGGTCATATTTTGCTGGAAATACGTCTCTAATTCCTCACGGAAAGTCAACTAATGCCGGCTCACCGTGAATACTTCTTAGACTAAACGAGTTGGTGTCAACAACAGGATCTGAAACGTCAGTAACAATCGCGAATGTTGGTTGGAGTGAATCACCGTGTCAACTGACATGGTGCACACGTGCACACGTGACTCGGAGCTCGGCTCGGCAGCAGCACAGCGAACTTTTGGCGCTCGTCATCTGTTTCCGGGTAAGTAGCTGCTGCAACGCGGACTCGGAGTTGTCACCAATTACTGTAAGGACCTCTCAACGATTGCAGGTCGTTGCGATGTGTTGCCTTTGCCTTTGTCTGGGTCGTGCGCTTGCGATCGTCTGATATCTACCGAGTGACCTTGCCAAGGTATCGTTTGACGGTTTGCGGCTGAACCTGTCGGTGTGGCGTGTCCGAGTCTTGCCAGTTTCATCTCGCGTCCGGTAGCAGATCCATGTGACTCACTCATCTTTAACATCGTCATTCGTCGCTGGATCGCAGCTAAGCTCTAGGTGCACTCCGACTTGTCTGTTGTCAGATTCGTGCCAGCCTCGATATTCTCTTGGCAGGTGTTCTCGGGCCTTGCGTATGTGCGTTTGACCTCTATCGACGCGATCGGGCGTGCAGCCGCACCTCCCTAGTGGCGCATGAGACAGTCTCAAAGTTGGTGTCATATACATTACCTCATCGCCCCCCGTTAGCTTTGGGCTGAGGCTGGATGCGAGCCTTGGTAGGTCACCGCCGGACAATTGTTCAATCGTCTCCGACTGAGTACTCACTATCTTTGTGACTCGATCCCACGATGACCAAGTATCTCTGATTTTTGTAATCTGGTAAAAATCCATCCCAATGTATCATGTGCAACCCCTGGCAAGGTAGTATCGAGCAGACCAATACGGATGTGACCTTCAGTAAGTGGGAGAGAATCGGCTTACGATCGTATACAGACAAGATAATGATCGAATTGAATTGAACTTGGTGTTCATCGTTTTCATTTGTTTTCATCTGTCTTTGTACACGCATTGTAACATGCACGAAAATATATCCATTTGCAATATGATTCATCCCTGTGGGCCACAATGCATTGACAAAATAATTCCAAAAGCAACAAGAGAAAGAAAGCAAGTGCGCGATGTTCATCGTCCTTTTAGTGCGGACCATAACCTCAGAGGTGATCAGGCGTATAGATCGCACGCGTTTGGCCTTAGTGCACACCACTGGGGTTGCAGCTGAATCGGCATCAAACCTCTCTGAACCATCCTGTACCTCACGTCCTGTTCGTCGAATCCACAACGGCGTCAGAACGCGAGCAAAGTTTACTGGATGAGACGCACCTGAAGACGCGGCAACGCCTCGGTCACATTGAGCGGGGCACCCGACGGTTGTTGTGCACTCCAAAAGATCTCGGCCGAGGAAGCGGCGCGGGGCCAGACAATCGGGTCGAGGTTTTGCGGCCCGGATTGCTCAGCCCAGAGCAACTGCTCGCCTGGATTCGTTGTCAACGGCCCTGCATGCGCACCGGGACTCAAAGGGGCTCACCTCCAAGAACGAGCGAGTACTGTGATTCCGTCAAGTTGGCGAGCGGATCAAAGGTATACGACTGGGGATGTGTGAGTCCTTGAACATGTGATGAGAGCGTGGGACTGCCGAAGCGCAAGCTCACCTCGGACCACGTCTTGAATGGATCACACCAGCTGTTTCTGTTATCACCAACGGCCCATTAGTCTCACTTTCTTCCTTGGCGCTCATCAATGACTGGCACATGACTTACCCGGTGGGATTGTCTCCCAACCACCCGCCTGCGCCACAATCCTATCCGGGGCAAGAGTGAGAAACGAGGAACATCTAAATAGAACGGAAGGCCCGCGCACGAGGTAAAAGTAGTTGGAAGGTGCCTGAACAATGCGATAGCCCAACTCGGCAACGGCGGCAGCATGCTCTGACGAAATCCAGACCCTATCGGGGGAATTTTTAGGGTGCATTTCCCCGATGGATCAAAGGTGAACACGGACATGATGATGGTCTCATTGGACAAGGTGAGGTTCCATTGTAGGACCATTTCTTCCCAAACGACGGGCGTCTTGCCCTGAGCGATGAGAGCGCCGTGGGTGCTCTCTGTGAAGGTGGCGAGGGCCTCGGCGAGGGTGGTGTTGGTAGAGTTGAGCTGTTGCTGGGTGAGGGTGTCGTTGACGTAGCAGTTGGTGTTGAGTTCATCACCGCCAGTGCTAAAGTAAGAGGAAGGGAGGGTGGAGGCGATGCTGCTCAAGAGGGAGGTGGTGAAGTTGACGACCTCGGGGAGGGCAAAGCGGAGTTGGCCGGCGGGGGGCTCGTTGGCGTAGGTGGTCCAGGGGGTAGCGTCGAAACAGGCGACGTAGTCTGGGTACGTCTCGCCAATGATGGCGGTGTGACCTGGGGTATCGATTTCCTGAAGATCATCAAGTAAGCTAGGGGTCGTTGTTTATTGAAGCACTGTCGCGCCCACCATGAGAACGTCAATCCCGCGCTGTAAGAACAAGTATGAACGATGAAGAACGGAGAGGAAAAGAGAACAAGAACATACGGCAGCGGCATACTGAACGATGTATTGTACATCGCTCTCACTGTAAGTCTCGTCTGGAGAGTAGGCGCCGTTGGCTGCGAGCTGAGGGTACTGGGAAACCTCGAGGGGGAAGCTCTGACTGTCGGTGATGTGCCAATGGAAGGTGTTGAGCTTGACCCAGCTCATAGCGTCGACAGTCCTGAGCAAGTCAGTGAGGGGGAAGCTAGACGGGTTAAGGTCAGTATGACGCGTGCGGACGCGACGACGGGGTACGCACAAGTTGCGGGAAGTGTCTAACGCGAATCCACGGAAGGGCTGTTGGCAAAGTCGCGTCAGCGCAACCGGCAACGAGAACGGGGTAAGACACGTACGTAGGCAGGGGTGTCGGTGATGGCAATGGGTGCCTCGAGGGTGTACGTCTTGCCGCCATAGTAGTACCAGAGCTGACCAAATGTCGTGAGGCCACGGAAGAGACCGAGCGTGGAGTTGGCGGTGAGGGTGGCGGGGGAACCGTCTGCGGGGATGGTAAGGACGTATTCTTCACTGCGGGTGCCGAGAGGCTTGACAGATTCGGAGGAGATGCTGTCGACGGACGCGCCGGGCGCGAGAGAGAGCTTGAGGGAAGAAAGCGTCGGTGCGCCTTGGAGGGTGTCGTTGGCACCGCGACCGACGACGAGACGACCGAGCTTGTCGTTCTGGAGGTAATACTGTGCCTGTCCAACGGCGTCGTAGAGATCACCCGGTGTGTTGTCGAGAGAGATGTCGAAGTAAAACGCGTCGTCGAGGAGGAGCGCGGACGAGCCGGTGCTGAGAGCGGCGGGGATGGGCCACAGCGCGACGGCCGTGCGGACGAAGCCGAGTGCTAGTGCGAGAACGAACAAGCGAGCAGAGGACATTCTCGTAGTCGTAGTATACTCGGTGGCATAGTTCATTATATATTCATCCGAATAGCCTTCCGATGCAATTATCCGCTTCACACCGGCACTGAGCATAAACAGCGTTCTCCCGCACATCCTCCGAAGCACCTTCAGCACGTGCTGCCTCAATCTCCTCCCGCTTTTCCTGAAAGAAAACACATTTCAGCACACGCCGTCCCACTGCCACCACCACCACCACCACCACCACTCACCTCGATATCCCCATAGTACGAGAAGCAAAGTTCCTCCCACGGCTCGATATCCCGGATCGTAAATACCGCCAACAACGGCTTGTTGACGTCCGCGTCGTCCGTGTAGCACGCAAAAATCTTGCAGTTTGGATCGCAGCTGTGGTTCTATACGGCCCCCGCTCAGTCCACTCCCGCGGATGCCATAGCCGACAGCTCGTACTCACCAGAAACCGTGTAAACTGTTCTCGTGACAAGATCGCTATCAGCTCCACCCTCGTCTCGATCATGTCACACTCACGTTGCCCGCGTGATACGCATCCACCACATACAGATTATCCCATTCGTCCGGATTCTCCATCCCGAGCTTCAGGTGGTGAAAGTCGATCGAAAACAGGTACGTCCGTCCGTACAGGTCATAATACCTGTCACACCGTCGTCACCCGTTCATGCTTCGCTCCGTCTCCGTTCGACGTACCTGCCACGCGCTTCCCCTTCCTGTTCCGTCAATAGCTCTCCCGCGTAGATTCCAATGTATGATCCCTTCGGTATCTTTTTGTTCCCGGCAACCACCCCTGTCGCCTACGTCAACGATATCCTTCCAATCAGACAAACTCACTCACCCCATCCTTTGTGAACCGTCCTTGCAATGTGCACCGGCCACTTGCGCCCATTTTGCACTACCTGAAAAGGTAGTTGTCAGTCATCCTTCCTTTCTCAATTAACCGTGTCACCTACCCGGTTCGGACAGTCCTCGTCGCAGGAGCAAAACTGGTTGCACTCAAATATCGGACTCTCCAGCCGCTGCAAGATCCCCCTCTGATCATACACGAACGGCGATCCCGGCCACGTCCGCGGTATCAGCTGATCATCAATGTACGGTTGCACCCACCGCAATTGTCGCTGCGCACACGCGCATGCGCCCGACTTGGGATTACACCGCCCCACGCACCCACACCCTTTCAACCCTTTCACATCCGGCGGTGGAACCCCTTCCCCATACCACATCTCGTTCGAATAATGAAACTCCCATCGCGGCGTCACCTCATCCCCAATCTCGTTGTCAAAGATCTCGACCGCAGGCGCGTTCGGTTCAATCACCATCGATTCCCGAATGTGCGCTTCGAATATCTTCCGTGCCACCTCCGAATTCCGAAACGACGCAGGCTGCGCGTTCATGTGGTCTTGCAACGAATGTGGGATGTCTCTCCCCTTCTTGTACTTGGGTGGACGCCTCCGCACATCCGCCACATACGAAGCCCACGTGATCACAGGGCGTCCACAGATCTTCTTGTGCAAAGTATGTTGAACACGATCAGGCTGGTCAGCAGAGGACGTAGCTCTCGCAGATCGTTGTTTTTTCGGACGTCCCCGCTTTCGAGGAACTGATAGGGATGTGCTAGACGCTGTCCTGCTGCTGATAGCCGAACTACTGGGCACGGCCTCCGGCTGTCCGACATTAGCGCGAGATGGCTTCTCATCATGATCGACCACCCACCTCGGAGTCGCCAGGGGCACTCAGAAGAGCGTCGCACTCGTCCGTCGAGTCTCCAGTCGAGCGTCGTTGATGAGTGTGGCCATGGGAAATATCTTCAGGGTCTCCCGACGTACAAGGTAGCTTGATGGCATCCTCCTCGGGGAGAATAAGATCAGGCGTCGTCGAATGTGACGGGGTTTCGGCGGGGTTTGCATCCGGCGTGCCGTGTTCTATGCTCGTGTTCTGTAAGATAGATATACTTCATGTGAGATCCTCCAGTCAATGTTAACGCGCTCGCGTACCACAACATTGCCGTTTGTCAAAGGCTCTTCTGGCACATTAGCGTCCGAGACCTTGGCGGACGAATCAAGCTGATCGACAGTACACATCAATCAAGAGTAAATGAACAAGTACTTCAACGTACCATTCTGTGCGGAACAGGTTCGTCCACAACACTCCCCGACTATCCAAACCGTCAGCGACGTCAAGAAACTGAGCACACGCGCGAATCGTACCTCGACCGCCATCAACTCTGGCACTGCCTCTTCCACCGACAAATGGACTGACGCGAGTTCCAACAACGAATCCGTCTCGTCCACTTCGCCATTGACCATCTCCTTGTCCATGCGCTCCGAATCGCCCATATCCGCTGCATCCACAGAGGGCTCGTCGATCTCCATCGCAACGACGTCATCTGGCGTGACATCCATCGCGTGCACATCCTTGACATGTCCGTCCTTCTCAACGTCCGGCCCGTGTGTCGCACCCACCGCAACCGGGATCGAGATCACCTCGGGCACCACAGACGACGGCGGTGGCAAAGATGCCTCTGCCGCTTCTGAAAACAGCGGTGGAGGCGGTCGCACGTCTTTCTCCGTCCCCGCATCGCCACTGTTGCCAGAACCAGCACGCAGCCCGTCGGTCTTCCTTGGTGTATCCCTCACGATATACGCCTCGAATGCCGCCGATGCCGAGACCCGTCTTGCTTGCTGCGACGCCCCAGTCTGGGCCTTGGGCCGCTGAGATCCTGACCAGAACGTGCTCGCGCTTATGGACTCTTTGCCTTTCCCCTTGCCATAATCTTCTCGCTGCCTCCCGTCTTCGTGGTTTTGAAGCTGCGAGCGCGCGGGAGAAATGAACGCTTCGAACGGCACCAACGACACGGTTTGTCTTCTCGCTCTCAGGCGACGCGAAGATGCACTCGAGCCCGAGCCAGACGTCGGGGTTGGCGTACTCCACGCTCCATGCTTGTCGCCCATCACCTCAGAAGGTGACGAAGACTTACTGGAGTCCTTTCCATTCACCGACTTGGGCAGCACGCACGATGTCGCATGGAGATCAGCATTGTCGTTGGACGCAGTCATAAGCCGAGCAGGCTGACTCGCAGACACGTTCCGCTTCGCCAACAACGCCCGAATATTGTCCAAACTCGGCGTCGGCGACTGTGCTTGTGCCGGTACATGCGATTGCGAAGACGCCGGTCGGATGGGCGTACGCATCTCCTTGTCTCCTTGATTCAGGCTCTGTGTGGGCGCGGCGTGCTCGGCTAGAAAATCAATACGGGATCCTACGTCAGGGGGGACAGGAACGAGAGTCGGACGGTATCGTTGGGACGACTCACCTGCGTGATCGGCCATGCACTTTCGAGCAAGTTCTTGCTTAACCATTACTGCTTGCAGTTGTCCCTGGCGCACCTCGTTGAGTGTGTCGACTAGTGACATAGGGGTGCTTGGGCGGGGGACACGTGGAGGCGCGATGAATGGACGAACGGAAGAGCCAGAGACGGGCTGAGTTGCCGGAGGTGGTCGAGTCGGCGTCGCTTGGACGGATAATGGAACAGGCTGACTGGACGGTGGTGGTAGATTTTCGTTTCCAGCAGCGCTGGTCGAAAGTCGAACCTGCGTTGTCAAAGACGCACCCGATGCATCGACTACCATTGGTACTGTTGGTTGCTGCAACGGCAGTAGGGCCGGAACAACCGCCCTGGATGCCATTGAGGCATCGTCTTGCATAGGAAAGTCCTCATTGTGGCTCCGCACCTCGCCAACGGTCGAGGAAGCCTCCGCGGGCACAGATACACCACCGGTGCTCTTCTCCCCTGCCTTCTGCCTCTCCTCCACAATCGCGGGCTGCTTACCAGAGAACCGCATCACCCCGTTCAAAGCTCGTGAAAAGAAAGAGTTTTCCCCTGCTTCCGGCCCAAGCGGGCGTTTGAATCGAATTCCTTTGTATGACGAGATGTCCGGCATGGGCACCAGGGTCCTCGAGCGCTCTAGTGGCTGCGGTGCGGTTGAATGTGGGCCTGTTGACGGCTCGGCCAAAAGCATCAAATTCGATAAGACGAATTGCGGCGTGGTAGATGTCGGTGCGAGATTCGCAACCACAGGCTGAGACGATGTGCTTGGACGCACGATCGGACCAACTCGCTCGTCATTCCCACCTGCCTCTCGATGGTCCTCCTCAACTTCTCCGCTCTCTGGCGTCTCTGGGGTGAGCGTAGGGCGCGGGGCCACCTCTCTACGTACGTGATCATCACCGCTGACGCTTGCACCATTCTTGTTGATGGGACCAACTCGCTCGCCCGCCTCCCGATGGCCTTCCTCAATTTCTCCGCTTTCTGGTGTCTCCGGGGTGAGTATAGAGCGTGGAGCCACTTCGCCTTCTTCGAGTTGCATACGTACGTCATCACCACCGCCGACGTTGGCACCGTGCTTGCTCGGCGAACCTGCGCGCATAGCCATGTCCACGCCACCCGCCACCACATTCTCCACCGTCCCAACTGTCCCCTCAGCGCCATTCCTGTGTCCGCCGGAAAGTGCATTGTTGCCCATTTCCACCTCCCCTCCCAATTGTTCCGTATTCACGTACGAATCGAACAAAGCATCCTGCTCCGCCACATCCTCGCCTCTCTCTGGAACGCTCATGTCCGCATCCCCAGCCTTGGAACCTGACGAAACTGACACAGGTAACGTTGCCAACGAAGGCGCGATGTCAAGATCATCCCAGGTACCATTCTGGTTGGCGTCATCGTCACCAGCGTCGAAATCGAATGAATGGTCGAGGTCGCCGGGGTGTGGATCGTAGGAAGGAGGTGGACTCGGTGATGGGTCTGGCAGTTGTGGACGAGCCGGTGTAGGCGCACCATTGGGAATAGGAACCGTAACTGTTGTCTGTGTTGCACGTTCGGGCACGGATGGCGGCACTGCCGTCGGTGTTATTTTACGTCTAGGGAGAGATGGCCGCGCCTTCCGAGCAGAAGAGCGGGGCGGAAGAACCTCTCTATTCGTGCCCGGCTTCGGAGGCGGTGCAGCTGAACGGCTCGACCCAACTGCTTCTTCATCGCTATCCGAAAGTGAAATCACCTCGGCATCCACGGGAGGTGGCGCCCGCGGCCGGTTTGCCCTCCCCTGCGTCCCTCTCTTTGGCATCTGCGTCATCGAGACACCATAATCTTCGGAACCGCTGGTGAGAATGATTGGATCGTCCTTGTTTGCTAACGCGCTAGGTCGGGGATTGGTGCGAGTTTTGGAGGCTGGATGAGCGGGGCGAAGAGGCGTCGAGTCGGTCGAGTCGGTCAGTTCGATGGTGTTGTCTGCCACTCGTTGTCTGGTCATCTCCAGCGGACGGGAGTGTGCGGTCTCCAGATCAATATTCGTGCGTTTTTCTATGGAGTATGGGAAGTGTGGACGTGTTTGGATGTAAATGAGAGGACATACGTTTGAGCTTGCGTTTGATACGCGTCCATGCGTGCGACTCGTCCCTCTGAGTGCCTGCATGCCCATGGATGCACATGAGATAAGATCACGCGAACACAATCAACGAGAAAATCAAAAAGAAAAAAAAGGCGGGGGAACAGAGACGCACTTGTTTCTTGCGCCTGCTTCAACAATTTCTTCGTCGTCACTGGTTTGCTAATGTTCTTTGGCGGCACCGTACGCTTGCGCGCCGTCGTCGCCTCTCCTCCTCGACTTCTTTCCACTCTCTCTCTTTTTTCCTTTTCCTTTTCTTGTGCAAAAATCCTTCGAACAGACTGCGAAAGTGTCCTCGAGAACTCCGATGTAGACGTCCCGCTCGCATCCGGGCTCTCAGCTCGCAAAGGCTGCGTTCGCGACGGTCCTCCGCGTGTCGGGGGCAAAAGTTGCTTTTGTTGAGTGGCAGGCACCGGCGCAGGCTGCGTCAGCGAGGAACCCGCATGGCGATGGCGCGTAGCGCCACTCGACGGCGAGGACGTGAACGGCGGCAGACGGGAACCAGAAGCAGAACCTGCATTTTTGCTCCCGCTCCCGCTCGCACCCCCTCCCAGATCTAACCGTGGCACCTTGTGAGGTTTGCGCGTGACCAGCGACGCCCCGTCTGTCGGTGCCTTGCGTTTCGAGATAGGAGGTCGTCCACCACCAGGCTCTGACTCGTGTTCTGCTTCGTCGTCGCCCATGTCGTTGGAGTCGATGTCGACGTCTGAATAGTGGAGACTTGTTTGTGTCGTGGGTGGGCTGCTGGATGCAGGATCTGTGATATGGTGATAGTGTTGAAGATGGATTCAGCAAAGGTTGAGTTTTCGATGACACATACTAGAAAGAATAGTCCAAGTCGGACCAGGGGAAATCCCCTGCCGTCCAAATGCCATGGAGTTCAGTAATAAAGGTCAAAGTAAAATAACTCAAGTGTATTCTAATTTACTACATTTACTATTACACGCGGCGCGGGCGTACTTGCAGATCAAGTTGGTTCGTTTCCAAACACGGACCCCTCACGGCGTATACTGTAACATCAAGATTTGTACTTGAAGTATCAATATAAAAGTAACTATCGTCCATTGTATTACTTGTCCATAAACACACGATGAGACACACTTCCGTATGCCTACTCTCCTGCAAACAGACGTACGAGCAAATAAGCAGTCGAGCCAAGGAAACGGATGACTGGGGGCTTTCAATACTTTTCAGCGATAAACGGCACGATCACTCACATGCTAGTCCTGCGACGGAGAACAAGATAAAGGACATGTAACCGTTCACCGCTGTCGATGCGCCACCGCTCCCTGCCTTGGGCGTTGCCTCGCTAGATCAAAAACACGACGATCAGGTCATGCAAAATAGCACCAAAAGACAAAACATACACCACAATGGCGGCTAGCAAAGCCTGTACGGATCCGTCAGCAAATGATGCCTGCCACACGCAAGAAATGAAAAACAAACATTGCTCAACACCCAAACCATCAATACCTACAACCAGCATCAATCACGTGCACAGCAGTGCAAGCCACACTGACTCACGTTCGTTCGGAATGTTTTGTAGTAATCCTCTTGCTGCGTTGCCGGATCCACTTTCTTCTCTTCTTTCGGAGGTTTCGTAGACAACACGTGTATTGCGTCTTCGTAGGCAGCATTGATATCCGTCTCCGCGGTAGGTACGGCGACCTCTACCTCGTTCTTGTTCGCGCCTTTACCGATAGAAACAACTCCGAGGTCAGTAGAAACCTTGTTATCGCCCTTTGTGCCCCACGAGACGTCGTGCACGTTGGCAAACTGACAAGGTATCTAAGTGACTCGGTTCAGCCAAATAACTGAACAGAACATACAGCGTATACATTCAAGACCGCGATATATGACGGGGCCATCAAAAGGTATTGAACGAACGAGGTGATCATGTGCCATGGTTCAAACTACGGCTGCTGTCAATTGTTGCCGTATCACAAATAAAATGTGGGCTCACGAATAAGAGCGACGCTATGATATAGAGTCCCAGCGTAGCCGCCAGAGAGAGGACGATATCTCGGAAAATCGAGTTCGTAAAGAGATCGCTGGCTTGAACGGCCCGGCCCTCTGACTGAGCAACACCCTCGATACCCTTGTAGGCGAGAAGAAACGCAGAGACCTATTACACAAATCAGTATGAATTCGGCAGAGTAAAGTGCGGAACGGACAGTCATGTAAATCGTGATTAAACCGAACCCAACAAAGGCCAGAGTGTATGCCCACTTGGCACCCTGCGGTCGATTACCAAGTGAGAGCAGGAAGCAGGTGATAAGTAGGCCCAGATAGAAATAGTTAAGAATCAGGTTGACGTAATGCACACTGGAGATGTAGTCCTCCAGCGCGTTCGTGAGGATAACAAAGGCAATGTAATAGTTGCCCTGTATACGATCCGTGTCACTAGAAGCATTGGAGAAAGTAGAGAGACGAGACATACGAGGGAGAACCAGGAGAATACCAAGTTATAACATTGGTAGACCATTTCGATATGTATCCAAAACTTGCGAAGGAAGGTATGCGACGAGCGATAGATGTAGTGGAAGTGAAAGGTACTGTGGACTGCGGCGAAGAACGAACCGTTGAGCCAACGCCGACGTTGCGATATCAACTCTGGAACCTGATCGGGGACATCGGTAACAGCATATGCTGACTTGACATAGTGCAGGATCCACGAGCCTCCACGCTTCGAGACCAACTCCCAGCATAATATCTGACATATCTATGAATAAACGAATCATGCGAAGCTAGCCACTTACCCGATCCTCGGCAAGATACATGTTAGCAGTGAAAATGTCTGCACCAGCGCCATGCATCTTCTCTCCCAAAAAGTACTTCTGCAACGGACCTTCTCCCTTGGAGTCATTTTGTAGGGCAATGTACCGATATGCGCTGAAAGCGCCAGGCAACACTGTGATATATCCAAACACGCTCTCCAAAGGTTTATCCAGGATGTTGGACATCTTGTACTCGAAGTTTTGTGCCGCAACAAGCGGATTCAAGAGGTACTGTCCATACTTACCCTTGAGTGCCACAATCTCTCCACAAGCCCCGCCGACGTTGGAATTGATATCAAATGCCTTCCAGAGATGGTATATGGAAGTGGGTCCGGGCATCGTTCCAACGTCGAGAAGTACACAGACATTGGGCTGGAGGATGGGCCCAAAGGCGTTGAAGAACCATCGGTGCGAATTGATTTTCTTCTGGTTCTTTTCCTTGAGGCAAAAAATAAGCTGAACGGGGATTACACCCTTCTCAGCACCCTCGATCTTCATCGAAGGCGTGACAGAGACTACATCGTGTCAGGATATGTCGTGGGAGTACGCGTGCGGGCTTACTCTGAGTGGTATACTCGTAGATGTGAGCTGTCACGGGTTTCCCATTCACGATGTTCTTGTGTCTCATTAGTGGAGTCCAAAAGACCAACGGACGCACATACCTTGGCTATTCCATCTTGATATGCACCCATCGTAGCTATGACACTCAGGGTCCGCGAGTTGATCTTTTGACGACCGTCACTGACGATGCACACCACGACCTTTTTCCACCCGTCCTTGCCCCACGTCTTACTCCGGTCCCGTTTACACAGACGAGCAATGTTCTTGATGACGCCATGCATCGACCTGCAAAACAACTCCTCGTCCTCGTTGTACATGGTCATGACGATAAACAATTCCGTGCGTCGTGGCGGGTCATAATGAACCTGTCTCAAAGTGAACCCGGCGTCCTTGAAGTCATTAGGATCGCACGTCGCCGCCGAGTACCGCATATGCGTAAATTCACGTTCGTTGCGCAAGGCGCACATGTCGAGCAATTTTGAGGGTACAGCAGAGTCGAGGACGAAGTTGCCATGGAAAAGCTCAACTTTTTTGAGCGTCTTGTGCCGCCGTGGAACGCGTTGTGGTATCCGTCCGTACCGGATGTTGCTTTCGGGTGGGAGGTCATCGGCGTCTACGACTTCGTAGCCGCTGGTCAAGGTGGAACGCGAGTAATGGTTTCCTCTCTGGAGCAGTGGCATATCCCCTGTGTCTATGTCGTCTTCTTGGCCATGATACGAGGCTTGTCCGAATTGCGACTGCGGACGGGGAGCAGGAGTGTGTGACTGCTGACCATCATATGGGTTGTGGTAATCATTACCGGGGTGCGGTGGGGAGGTGACTGGTGGGACGATAGGGTATGTTTCTTGGAGAGGATAGGCCTCTTGATGTTGTTGCTGCTGCTCGAATGGGTCGGACAACTGGACCTCTGCGGCATTCTGGAAAGGATCTGGGAGGTGATAGGGCTGGTTGGTATCAAGTTGATCCTGCTCGTATCCCGGTGGATATTGGGACCCATACTGGGGGTATTGCGAGCCGTGCTGATCAAACGGGTTCGGCGCGGTGCCAGGCTGAGTTGCGTAAGGGTTGTATCCGTCGTTATAATGGCTATATCGTGCCTCGTCCGCCTGCGTGTTGTTTGTTGAACCCTGGCAGACTATCGAGAGAGATTTTGGCTCACCTCTGGGTATCTCGACATATCTGTGCGTACTACGACGTCGGGATCGCAGCAAGAGTGGTGTTTTTATAAAGTATGTAGGTGAAAGGCAGTTCCTTTCAGGTGGCTGTACTCTTCAATATGTCCGCAGTCGTGGCAGTGGAATCCATACAACAGGGTGGGTGAGTGAAACTCCAGGAGGACGACTGACGGACGTTGACGAGGGCGAGACATTCAAGTTGTAAGATAGTACACGGAAGACGAAGTGGTCAGTAGAACCAGGCCCATAGGATATTGGCATCAACGTCCTCGTCAGGCTCTTACATCTCCACGCGCCCAACTCCCTTGCCGTCGAGAATGGCATGTATCGACTACCGTGCTCTCCGAGGTTCCACTCGACGGTCGATGCACGTCGTCGCCCTCATATGTTCCATTCTCGTTCACTCCCCCCTCGCCTTCCCCATCTGACCTCTCTCGCGCACACCCTGCCCTCACCATCCCTCACCCTTCCTTCATGTCTATACGGAAGTGTGCGTGCAGACGCTCCGCTCTGACGCTCGCGGTGCTCGCAGACTCTTGCTTACGTCCTCCTTTCCCCCCTCATAATAGCTACTTCTTATTTACATTGTGTACACCAGCCAATTTCCCTACGTGCCACTGAGCGTTCGAATCCCAAGACCACCTCCCCAACGTGCGTCACCAGAAGGCCTGCCATATCCTGCCAGTGATTGTTCGAAATACCGAACACCGGCAGCCATCAGAACGTTTCAGATCCCATTAATGCTGACCTCGTGACTTGAAGGAGCCGCCAGCTACAAGCGCGGAGCACGTGGTACGTGCTCATGTAGCGCATCTCTGCCTGTCAATCATCATACAGAAGGAGGAATACATCATGATCCCTGTGTCTAAATCTATCTGATGCGGCTAGCCTCTGCGCATGATTTACCTAACCATGGATGAGGGCGAACGCGATATAAAGAAAAACCTTCCATCTGCAAAACAAGTGCACCATTATTACTGTCCTAGTTAGAGCTTCACGGTGGCGAGTCGAGGGATGGTAGGCCTTTGACTTGCCCACCGTTGCATGAAACAAGTGCGTATTCTTGTCATCGTCAGGGCGGCAGGAATTCAACACTGTTTGGGAAATCTGTTACCCGCACGGTTTCAATTTTGAAGCTCGTCGTCAATATGCATCCAGATAAAGACCGCTGTCCCTTGCTCGCATCGTTCGCACCAGTACCAGTATCATCCGACATCTGTCTCCAATGAAGGCTTTGTCGCTGGCGGCATTCTTCTATCTTTCACTCTCATTTCAGTTCGTTCACAGTCTTTCCCCGACTTACTCGGCATGCCAGCTTCAGAAATCTTCCGGGAAATCAGCTCTTGTGGGGTGTCCTGAAGGAACCCTCTATGTTTCGCCCACCGATCCGAATGCACATTTCACCGGAGTCCAGAAGGCCATCAATTCCCTGT
>JBBPPG010000789.1:0-15661 GCA_038091855.1 Leccinellum luteum
TATATATAGCTACTCTTCTGAACATACTGCACATACAGCGAGATCTACTCATCTGATTAATTCCTAATGTTGATAGCATACTTTACTCGTATATTAGACATATTTTTCATAGTGGTACAATGCACATCATCCTACGTTACGGACAAGAAATACGACGGTTTCACATTTTGAATCATTTTAGGGGGTTTTCGCTTATATAAGCAGCACGCAAGTTTTGGTGGTGCTGCGCACCACCACTATACGTGACTTCTCTGGCATTTCTCACGTCACGTTCTTCTCTTCTGCGGCTAGGAATGCCATATTCGCTACGGCCAGCTCCACTGATACTGCTACCGCCCAAGATACGCCAAGTGCAGCCTGAGGTCCATTTACATTCTCAAGTTGCCGACGGACATCGCCCAACGATCTGCCCTTTCGTTTGCATAAACGTTCACATCCAACAGCATTCGAGCTCCATTGCAACTACTCTGATTATCCTCATATGCATTTGAGCAGGGGATTGGTTACCATCATCAATTCCAGCTATACAGACACACTCATCTTTGCTATCTGCGTTTCGTTGGGTGGAACCGGGATGTTGGCAATGGTCATCTATGTCATCATCATCTATCGGCGACGGCAGAACTTCCGAGATGCTCAGGATACCCTTGCGAGACCGTATTCGTTGGTGGTACCGACAGCGGCCACAACGACGATAACGATGCGCAATATCGTCCCTGAACCCATTCTAGACATTTCCCAGAGGCATAATCAAAGGAGAGATTTTGCTCGAGCAAATAGGATCTCGAAGTGGATTAATTATACTCGGATTGGCTCTACGTCCACACCTTCACAGTCACAGCCCAACTCATCTCGCAGCACACGTATGCAGCCCCACACATCCAACACGTCGTTGCGCTCAAATTATGCCGGTCCATCCTGCTACCTATCCCCGTCCTCGGGCTCCCCCTCGCGTCCTTCTACACGCCTTCCGCGATCGCGGCCCGGTTCGCACGTTTCGACAGGGATGTCACCTTCACCACTCGGTACGGGGACACGGCCCCAGCGTACGCCTGGGTCTTTCGCGAAGCCACCGTCCGCTTTGGTCCGAGATCGGCGCGCCGACGGACGCGCGCTGTGGCCCTCGCATTCTGCGAGTGAGTTGCACGGCGCTGCTGCGTCGTCTTCGTCGTCGATGTTGCATCATCATCGCACGCCCGGGTCTGATGGCTTGCACACCTTCCCGCCAGGGAGGTATCATTCTAGTCGTAACCATGACCGTGTGCGACGCGTGCCCTACGCCGAGACGTCTGATCCCCTCCCTGGGAAGCGCTTGCGACAGTGGCATTCTGCATCGTCGGTGGGACAGGCTCGGCGTACATGCGATCGTCCGGGAGGGACAGCCATTTTCCAGCATCAAGATGCCGGTGCGATGCAGGAGTTGCCACCGCCGTATCACAAGCTGATCCGATCCGGCGGTGCGTGATAGCAACATGATGCTGCCGACGGGAAATGGAGGTGTCGGTGATGATACGGTCGGGAGAGGCTCCTGTGCGCGTTGACTGCTAGTAGCCGTACTTCTCGGAACATAACCTGTTCAGCTGTTGGCGTTGAACGTTGAAGTTCAGTCATTGTTGCACTTGTAGCGGCTGCGAAGCTTCGGAAATGACAAAGAGTTACGAGTACAACATGTTCAACCCTCTATATTCTTCTGTTCCTTTCGAACGTCAAGGAAAATATAGATATCTATCGAGAAGAAATCTACAATATATAGCAACTGGTGCGATGGCAACACTGTCCATCATACGAAAGTAAATGTTCACTTCTTCAGTTTCTTCTTGACGGGTCCCGATTCCTCCACACGCCCAAACTTGCCCGCCCTTTTGTTGACGATGCCCTGCAAGGTTCTCTTTGTCTCTCCATCCTTGAAAGTCGAAAGGTCAAAGTAGTCGGGTGCGAATTCCAACAGCCTGCAAAGCCCCGTCATCAGAGTTGACCTGCAGACGCCAAGCGAAGCACGTACCACTCAGGCCGGACGTCCGTCACGGTCCGGATGTAAGGTCTCGTCGTCAAAACGAATTCATTGAAAATGACCCAATCAGGTTGGGTGTCCAGACCGCAAGACGGGTGTAAAGCGACGACCTAGCGCCATCATTCGTTGTCAATCGACGCTTACCAGAAGAAAAGCAGCGGGCAGAACGCACCTGGTTGTCTTTGACGGTTAAGTAGTTGCCCTTTTCACCCTCCTTGTGTGCGACTTGCATAAAGAAACCAATACATAGTGCTTTCCTGATGTTCAGGTACCGCTTTCTCTCGTCTGCGGTCGATAAAAAGGGTATTTCGTAGCGTTCCATAGTACGTTCGAGCTGTTGACGGACGTTCTCGGCCTGGGCCAGCGATCGTGCAGAAAGATAGTTATTCCAAGTCCAGCTTTTATCACCCTTGTCTGCGAAGGTGGGTGAGTAATGCAAACACAAGATGGATCACGGGAATCATTCACTTTGCATGTACGAGTTGTACACATTGAGTAACGTTAAATGGTCGCTGTCTGGAATGGCGAGCATGGCCTTTGCAGCATCCGCCTCTTTGCGTTGATTATTCGGTCGGAGCCATACGTTCGGCACTGTGAATTTAACATAAACAGGCATGCAGAACAAAAGAAAGGCGACGGAACCTACCGGACAACATTGCGGTGATCGTCAGAATGTCGTGACTACATTGGAATTCGGGGCTGCTTATAAGCATCTTCGAAAGCTGAAGCCGGCGTTAGTGAGCGTGCCCAGCAACGCATGAATCAGCACACCTGAGGGTCTAGCGGGAACTCAGCCATCGTGTTCCCAAGGTCAGTGATATTGCCATCATCGTCCAGCGCCGATAAATAGTTCAATAATTCCAGAGCACGCATCAGCGTTTCTGGCGCAGGGGCGTCTATGTAATCAAACCGTACAAGATCCTACGAACAGACGCATGAGAGATATTCCAAGAGTGATGCGACGCTCATACCTTGATTCCGGCCTTGACCAACTCCAACACAGTATTCGCCAAGTTACTCCTGAGGATCTCGGGATGCGTCTGTTCCTCCAGCTCCGACATAAAGTCCTTTTCGGTATACAACCTGAAGCACTTTCCAGGACGCGTTCTGCCAGCACGTCCTGCTCGCTGCTGAGCCGAAGCCTTCGATATCGGGCTCACTAGCAAACTCTCGACTCGTATGCGTGGGTTATACACCTTTTGCTTGGAAAAGCCGGGATCAACGACATAAACAATGCCGTCGATTGTCAAGGACGTCTCCGCAACATTTGTAGAGATGACCACTTTTCTTCCGGGGGGACCACCTGGTGTCTGAGCTTGTGGAGGGGGCTCGAATATTCGCTGTTGTTGTTGAGGTGGAAGAGACGAATAAAGCGGGATACAGACCAGAGGACCGACAGACTCTGGGTCTTGGTTGACAAGGTCGTCGGCCTCCAGTTTAATTTTTCGGCAAGCATCCTCTATTTCCTCCTCTCCGGTCAGGAATAGCAGGATGTCACCTGGGTCTTCGGCACGATGGATCATTAAAACAGTCCGAATCGCCGCCTCCACATAGTCAGGCTCCGGCTCCTGCGTATAGAAGACTTCGACGGGATGCGTGCGCCCAGGGACTTTGAATAACGGTGCTTGGGAACCTTCTTTGATACCAAAGTACTTTTGAAACTTGAGCGCGTCGAGAGTGGCAGACATAACGATAATTTTGAGGTCGGGGCGTCTCTTGGCGAGCGACTTCAAAAGACCCATCAGAATATCGGTTGCCAAGGTTCTTTCGTGAGCCTCGTCGAGGATAATAGTCGAATACCGCTTGAGTTCTGGGTCGTTCATGGCTTCACGAAGAAGCATACCATCTGTCATATACTTGAGGAACGTGGTGCCGGGCTCGGTCATGTCTTCGAAACGTATCGAATAACCAACTTCTCGCCCAAGTTGTACTATGTTGTGGCAGCAGGTATGGCAAACATGAGCGAGCATGATCATCTGGAATAAAGATTAATAACATACCATCCATCTCGTCGGCAACGCGCTTGGCTACCGACATGGCGGCAACACGTCGTGGTTGCGTACACGCGACAATTTTTCCCTTGGTGTGGGGGAGGTCCGAGTACGCGACAAACTGTGGTATTCTATCGACGAAAAGAGACCGGTCTATAAGTTCGCGATTTCAAAAAGACAGACTAGAAAGAGTCTCTCTCGGCTGCCAACTTACTGTGTAGTCTTGCCAGATCCAGTTTCGCCAACCATGACGATGATCTGGTTAGCGTTGAACTGTAAACATGTCAGCACATTTGAAACGAATAAGATGTCACACTGGAATGCCGATTCAGATATAGTGGTTGACGCACCATCTTGTAGAATTCGTCCATTTGAGTGTAGACAGGGAGCTTCTTGCGCGCCTCCAGTATTTTCTTGAACTGGGGCGTATGAGGGCGTTTGGTGAAAGGATTGACGTCATGCTCCTAGAAGCGCAGTAGAACATTGAATAAATGCTGAACCATTGGTTAATTGATCTCACCAATGCCTTGCGGACCTGATTGGCTGTCACCCTGCGTGGCAGGAAACCAAAGAGCGGCTCGTTCTCAGCACCTCTCGGAGCGCTGGAGTTTGTTCCCTTTTGACTTGCGGGGAGGTAAGCAAGGTATAGGTTTTCCTTCGGTTCAGCCATATCTCTGAGTTGTAGAGTAGCGTCTTGAAGCGAAGCGGGATGGTGAGGGTCACTGAAAATGTGCTGATCTAAGATTTTGCACAGCGTCACATTTTGTGACGATTCATCGAATACAGCGACGTTGTATCGAGTCAATCATCACAGGTATCTACGTGTCAGTACTTACAGTCTGATCACACGAACGCGACGCCTACACTCGATGTCGTATAGATTAGAATTTCTCGCTGGTACACTACACAGCTAAAAAGGATAGAAAAATAAATGCATTAAGAGGGAATCGAACCCCCGGCGGGTCGATGGCAACGACCCAGGTTACCACTACCCCATTAATGCTTGATAACATCAAGCATCATGATATGCTGATATGGAGAAACTGGTTTCCTACCGTTTCTTTGTGACATGACAATGACCAACAAGGACAATCATCGCACAAACAGCCTTCTACCTCTCCCCGCTTTCGCACTCCCCACTCTCCCCGCCTCTGCCTGGTAGAGTCTGTACGCCTCGCGCAGATGGTCGGGGGATAATGGACCAGTCTCTCCCCGACGCACCTGAGCTGCCCGCGCTGTCACAGGGTCGCAGGTTGGAAACGCGTATACGTATCACGACAAGAGCTCACCTTTTTCTACTATTTCACCCACGAACACCTTTGCAAAGCCGGCGACAACCTGGGCAACAGGCTGAGAGACTTGTTGTCCCGTAGTTTGTTGTATCACCTTTAACGTACGAGAGTCTGTGATCGGATACAAAAATCACGCAGTGGCAAGACCTACCCGTCTGACAGCCTGTTTAGGCAACGCATGTCGTCTATACGCCTCGAAACGATCATACTGCGCTGGACTAAAGTTATCCATCAGCACCCTACGACGCGTCAGAGTCGATTTCTGTATGACTGAGAGCGGAAACGTCGCAATTGTACGCACTTTAAGTTATCTTTGCTCTCGCTCTGCCATGATAGCTGGGCGGAATAATCGTCGTCGGCCATCGCGGGTAGTAGCTCGTCCTCCCCTTCACCGTCTTCTTCCCCGGCGCCAGGTCCCGGTTTCGGAGCACCTACACCTACGCCAGGCGCAACAGCCGCAGTGCCAGTAGTGGCTGTCGCATTCGCTGCTCCAGGCTGGATGGTGGTCGATGTAGAAGGTCCTGCCTCGTCTTCGCTATCCATGGCAACGTCGGCCACACCGATGCTAGGAATGGAAGGGGTCGCAACGGGCTGGTTCGCCACCGCTGAAGTAGGCACGGAGACGGGAACTGGGACAGGCGTCGAAGGCCCAACTGCCGGAACTGTCGGGGTCGCCCATTGCAAAGGCGTGAACACTACGCCGCTTGGCCCCGGGGTTGCTGCATTGCCAGCGGCAGCTTGGTGACTCACCGCGGGGGTTGTATTGAGAACGACGCCCCTCGGTTTCCTACCTCGTTTCGCGCCTCGCCCTCGCGATGGCGGGGTTGGTGTTTGCGGGACGAAGGAAGGGATGAAGGGGTGTGTCATGTTATTACAACAAATAAGAACAAATAAAGTGTATACATACGTAGGTTAGTTCGAGCTTACGCGTCGATCTCGCGATATACGATGGACCACTTCCCAACTAACTGGGGACGACCCGTACGTTGCTCCCTTCTCATTAGCACAGATCCTTACCAATTCCATTTGACAGAGAAACGACGCGATCGACCCATATGGGACCTACCCGATCCACCCAAGACCAAACAATCACGCAAACGATGCGTTTGCAGACGGCGTCCAGCGTACTCAACAGCCCATCGTCACCGGTACAAGCGTCCTCGCCATCAAATACAAAGACGGCATAATGATGGCCGCAGACAACCTCGGTACGTCCACCTCGTCTTATCGCACACGCATGTCCGTTCCGAGCATCGTCCAGCATCGTACGGCTCGCTCGCCCGTTTCAAGGACACGCAGCGCCTCTACGCCGTCGGCGATTACACCGTCATCGGTGCAAGTGGTGACATTTCCGACTTTCAATATATTCAACGATTGCTCGACAATGTCACGATCGCGGAGATCGTTGCAAATGACGGACACGAGTTGGGGCCGGTGGAAGTACACGAGTACCTCTCGCAGGTCATGTACAGCCGCCGCTCAAAGATGGACCCCCTCTGGAACTCGCTCGTCATCGGTGGGTTCAAAAATGGCAAGCGGTACGACGACATCATACATTTTGCTTTGGCAGGCTGATGGAGGGTTTGATTCAGGTTCTTGTCATATGTCGATTTGCTGGGGACGACGTATACTGCTTCCACGATCGCTACAGGTTACGGAGCTTACATTGCACAACCGCTCCTCCGCAAAGCTGTCGAGGGATACGAGGACGTATTGACAGAAGATGAAGCACGTAAAATACTACAAGACAGCATGCGTGTACTCTTTTACCGCGACGCTCGAAGTTTGAACAAGGTGCGACCGTCATCCGCTACCTTTTATTATTATTTTCTAACACCCTCTCAGTATCAACTCGCAAGTATCACAGCTGCTGGTGTGAGTATCTCAGATTCACTGCATCTCGAGACGTCGTGGGACTTTGCCGAGGGCATCAGGGGTTATGGCGCTCAGACCCAGTAGCCGTCCTGTTTTCGTTGTACCAATACAATCATTTCGAGCTCGCCGAGTTGCGATATTATGTAGCACAGAGTTTATGTAATACGTAATACGAGAAACCGTTCATTGGAGTCTTCCGAAATCCGATACAACTTCGTGCCAGTCATGGACGATTCGACCAACGGTGCGGAGCGGTCGATCGACATCGAGCTCGGAGGTCAAGAAGTCATAACAATCGACTTGGACAACCTCGACCCAAACCCGGACGACGTACTCGACCTCCTCAAAGAAAGTCAGTGCAAAGTTGCAGTTTGGGCGAAGCTCGCCGGGGAATACTGGCGAAGAGGTTACCTTTCTGCTGCCGAGCGGATTGCACATTCTGCAATCGAATGTACGTGGTTACCTTCTTTTCAGGCGCATGGCATACTCATTTGCATATTAGCTTTGACTGCGAACGGGACGACGGCGCAGTCACCTCCGATATACGCGCTACTCGCGAACATTCAAATCGCACGTGCACAGAAAGCGCCCAAGCTAATACTTCAGGACAGCCGTAAGGCTTTGATAGTGGTGTGGATTACGCTCGTTCATGATTATTTTACAGGCGAGGATAAGCTCGTCGGCACACGCTCAAAAGAGGAATACTATCGAGACGCAGCACAGTTCCTCAATGCTGGAGAGAGAGCTGCAGCAGAAGGTGGAGAGGGCGTTGGTGGAACCTTGGCATTCTTGACGCGAGGTTCGTGAAGAGTCACCGTCGAGATATCTCGAGCTGACAAGGTGTAGGCATACACCAGCTCGCTACTCGATCTATGGACGACGCAATGCGTTCATTTGAAGGTGTTCTTGCAGAAAAGCCGACTAATATCGTGGCTTTACTAGGCAAGGTCAACGCTTCTGCTCTATCCACGCTACAGGAACTGATAGATCCCTGAAACGCAGGCCCGCATTCTTTACGCAAGACGGAATTACCCTCAAGCCCTGAAGCTGTTCCAGCAAGTCCTACAACTCAACCCGTCGTGCACACCTGATCCTCGCATCGGTATCGGCCTCTGCCTCTGGGCGATGGATCACAAGGCGAAAGCAAAAACAGCTTGGCAAAGAAGTTTGGAGGTGGTGAGCAACCCGTTCTTACCACGCTTTCTTCCGACCTAGTACTTACCGTTACGTCCAGAATCCGTCCGAGTGGGCCGCGCAACTGTTGTTGGGGTTGGAGTCTATCAACGCGAGCAAGGTGGGGAACCAGACCGAACAGGACCGCGCCCAGGGCTTCTTGATTGGCACCAAATACATCGAGAAGGCGTTCAATGCAAATCAGAAGAGCGCTGCTGCAGCAAACGCGTTGTGCGAACTCTTCCTTCGTAAAAATAACCTTAAACGAGCGAGTTTATCGTCCCCAAGTGCACCTCCCCGACTTTACTGACTATTTACCAGGCATTGAAACTGGCAGAGCGAACGGTACAGTTCGCCGACACGCTTACGCTTCTAACAGAAGGTAATCTCAAAGCTGCGCGGACCTTGCATTCGGAGGGATCAATAAAAGAAGCAACAAAATACTACACGACTGCGACGGAGGGTCAACCGAAACACATACTTGGTGCTATTGGTATGGCACAGATGCAAATGCTCAACGGTAACATCTACGTTCTTATTGGCGAGTCAGATCAGTGAACGTCTGTTTGATTAGATGAAGTAGCTGCGGCGATCCACACTCTCGACACACTGATACAATCTCCGAACCCACAGCGGTCGGTGGAGGCCACTGTATTTCTTGCTTCGCTTCGCGCGCATCCTCGGCCGGGTGTATCGAGTGCGGACGTTGCCCAGGAGAAGCTCAAAGCGCGCGAACTGTTTGATCGCGTGGCTAAAACGATCGAACTCGACGACACACGTGCTAATGGACAAGCGAACCCGCCAAGTCGGGCGTTGAACGTACTCAACGATGACATGGAAATGCATATCGAAATAGCGCGTTTGTGGCAGGACGACAACGTAGAGCGAACTACCAAGGCTTTTCGTGACGCCTCGCGTGTCAGCGCGGCGAGTGGTCAAATCGATCCTCGACTACTGAACAATTTGGGCGCCTTGCAACATATGGAAGGTAACTTGGACGAAGCGCGGACAACGTACGAAGACGCGTTGACGAAGGCTGCGGCTCTTAGCCTAGAGGACGGAGAGGCTATGTCCACATCGATATTGTACAATCTAGCCAGGGTATACGAAGATAGTGGGGAGCATGCGATAGCAAAGGAGGCGTACGACAAGCTTCTTTCCCGCCATCCGGAATATGTAGATGGTCAGTGTTTCTGTACGACTTTCTCCTTGAGAAGGCTCCATTGATAGTCCAAATAGCCAAGATCCGACAAGCACAGATGCTCGTAACTGTTGGCCAGGTTCCCGATGCTCACGAGTTGCTCAAACAAGCCCTGGCTACCTCAAGTTCTAACCTCAACCTCCGCGCATTCTACACTTCCTTCCTTCTTCAACACAATGTCAAGGGGGCCAAGGATTTTGTATTCGCCACACTTAAAGACTACGAGAGACACGACGTCTACTCTCTGTGTGCCGCCGGATGGATTCTGTACACGCAAAGCCGGGACAGTCGAGATCCTAATCCCAAGATGGTCGAAGAGCGAAAGCGAAACTTTCAACGGGCGGTCGAGGCATATCACAAGGCCCTTCAGCTGGACCCGCTCTGTGCAGTGGCTGCTCAGGGCCTCGCCATTGCGGTCGCGGAAGATGCGCTGGAGACGTTGAGCGGCTTGGTACCCGTTTCAGCAGCGGACGAGGTTCAGCGGCAGTTGAAGAACTCGCGAGAGGCACTCGATGTTTTCGCAAAGATTCGGGAAACACTCAATGATGGAAGCGTTTATGTGAACATGGGTCATTGCTACTACTTGCGGGACGAGTTCGACCGCGCAATCGAAAGTGTGAGTTGATGGCCTCGAACCATGTCTGTCTACCGAACGTCTCATCCGTGGTTTGCTAGTATGAAACTGCTTCCGTCAAGTTTTACAGTGGTCAAAACTTGCCCGTCCTGATGTGTTTATGTCGATCTTGGTACGCTAAAGCCACGAAGGAACAAAAGTCGGCGGCCATGAATACCGCATTGAAATATGCACAGATGGTGAGTCGTCTCTTTGCCCTTCCCCCTACAGTGTATCTCCAAGGCTAACTCTATATCCTTTATTAGGCATTTCACATACAACCGAGCGACAAGGCAATCATGTACAACATCGCCATGATTGAACAGAAAATAGCGGAACTTATGTTTGGACTCGGTCCCGCCAAGCGTACGCTCAAAGATCTCGAGTGGGCGATTGCTCAGGCCAACCATGGTCAACGGTACGTCCCACTCCATTGACTTTGAGCGTTCCGACTAACACATACACGACAATTCTTAGTATCTTTGCGTCATTGGCCGCGGACACGTCTACATTTTTGCCGTACAGCGTCGAGCTTGCAGACCAGCGTCGGAAATACGGAGAGAGTATGTTGCGTCGGGCAGAGGAGCATCTTGCTGCTCAGAAAGAGTTCGAGGCAGAAGCGCAAGCGAGGCTCGAAGCTGCGCGTCAGAAGAGGCAGGAGGAAAAACAACGCCAAGAGGCTCTCGAGGTCCGTCTTTCTTTCCGTGTCTTCGTACTCGATGACTGACATACTGTTGTGATGACAGAGGGCAAAGATGGAAGAGCTGCGTGTACAGGCCGAGAAACTTGCGGAGGAGCGTCGGATTGCGCGAGAGCAAGCTCTCGAGTGGACGAGAGAGGTTCAGATGGAGAGCGACGAGGAGCGAGAACGGAAATCCAAGCGTGCGAGCAAGAAGGTCAAGGTCGAAGCGGAGAGCGGGGACGAGGGTGCGGCTACGCCATCTGAGCCGAAAAAGAAGCGGAAAGGAAAACTGAAGCGATCGGGCGATCAGGGTGGTGAGGATAACGAGCAACTGTTTAGCGAGGACGAGACGGAGAGCAAGCCGGCTAAAAAGGTACGCTTTTACTGGGTTGTTAGGGGTGATGAGCTGATGCATGTATGGTCGACACAAACCAGAAGGGAGCGAAGAAGCGGGTCGTTCGCGACGATGAAGACCAGGAGGCGGCCAGTGGGCCACGGAAGAAACAATTGTGCGTTGCTCCTCCGCCTCCAGTAGTACTTGACTGATTGATTTTCTCTCCCTCCCCACAACTTTAGCAAAAGTAAAGAATACATTTCCTCCACCGACGACGAGGAAATGTCATAGCCTGATGTTAATAGTCATGCATGTCGTCGGTGTTTTGCTGCCTTACTGGCAGTACACGGCAAATGTTTCGTCCTTGTTGCTATCGCATCCCCATGGTTGTGCAAGACTCTGATCATACCTTCGCACATTATTGCACGCATGCTCGTTTAGATCGGACATTCGTTTTCTTCATTGATGTACTTGGTTGAGGTACTAAACACTGCCGTGGAAGTCTGCTTATCAGGCACTCGGGTTTGATAGTGGGCTCATTGAGGAATCGATCGTCATTTTCACCCTAAGCTCGTCTGGGCATAAGTGCATACCATAGCATAGTCGATGCGAAGAAACATAGCGAGCATGCGATGTGTGTAGAAAAAAAGAAAAGAAGAAAGGGATTCGCAACCGACGCTCTGTCTGCCTCCAGACTTCGACCGACTCCAAGGTGATTATATTCCGCCATGTTATGGCGACGTGTACAGTGGTCATGCGTGGGGTTAACTTATTTCTCTGGGTTGGGATTCCTGAAGGAGGGGAACGAAAACGTCGTGGTCAGACCACAAAAATGCCGATCGAGCAACAACGATAAACCCACATTCTCCGTTTGCCCCCAGGCAGCAACGTGACGTTGACGAATCTATCAGGACAACACAAACGATCCAGTCAGCCAACGATATATCGCCCCCCTCCTCTCCTTTTTCGTACGCACCTACGGTTGTACAGCATGCGCTTCTTGGCACGACCCCTCGGGGTCTTCTTCTTTTCTTGCTTTTCCACCTTGGGTGTTTGCGACTTGACCTTTCCGGCACGCGCAAGAGAACCGTGAACTGTTCAGACCGGCGAGTCAGACGGTGGGTAGGGATGATATAGATATGACGTACCTTTACCCATATTGTCGACGATGGGGAGGAACTCGTCTGATCACTCGACGGTAAGGTTCGCAGGGCGGCGATTTCCGAAAAACTGTATCAGCCGCACGAACCTTATCTTTCACAACGAAAATAAATAAAAACCGGACGCACTCGTGATCGATCTGCGGCCGACCGTCTCATTACTACTGACTCGTGCGGCGCGCGGTGTAGCGGTGAGCGCAATACAGCAACAAATGAGCTCTGGATCTTGTCCTAAACATAATATTGCGTAGTCGGGCCGATAGTGCTTGGTAATCCTGTATGTACCGGCAGCCGCCACTGGCAGTTGTTGAAGCCAAGGACTCAACGCGTGTATCATAAACACGACTCCATGAACTCTGCAAAGACCATTCTGCGCTCACTCGTATCGAGCACCCAGAATGTCCAAAAAGCCATATTTCAATATTCCACAGAGACAGGCATCAGAGAGGTTCAACAACAATCTCTCATTCAGCTCGAATCCGAGTTTGAAGCGATTATCGATGTCTCTCAATGCATGATCGAAGCACTCAGCAAACCGGGACCCCGTCGCCGCTGTATGCTCGATGCCCAATCGATGACCTGGTTGTCGAGCACCAAACCCGAGGCCTGTTTGGATACATTAAGAAAGATGAAGGACCTACTCGGTTCTGAGCACGAGGTATCATCGTCAGTGAAGGCGGTCATCACCTTCTATCTCGATAAAAAGGCTCATTTCGACTTTTTGCTCGCGACGGACATATCGTGAGTGACATGTGGTATTTAGTCGAGCTCATACTTGATGAATGTATGCAGTAATCCCGAAGACGAGATGCAAGGACAGACAGCCACTTTCAGGACTGAGTGAGCCTCGCTTCTCCGTGTTCGTGTTGTTTTTGGAAATAAAGGTTATTCTAGAGATGTTTGCACTGGCATGCAGGGTCAAGAGCAATCTCAGTCCGCCATTGCAAGAGACATTGCAAGAAAGGAGGTTTTTTGTATGTCTAACCAGTATTCCAACTCACGCCGATGACTCGATCTCACCATTATCCAGTCCGGAAACGAGACAAGTTAGTAAGGTCACTCGACGCGTTGGATTGTAGAGGGAAACATCGACAAACCTCATTGGAACGTCAATCCGACACATGCACATGGTTGCACATTACGGACGAGTATATGTCGTGGAGGGAGGGGCAAGGCTCTTTGTTGTGGCTGCAAGGGAGAGGTATGTGCCGTGTGATAATCTGCAGCTTTTTGTCATTGACATAAATCGGTCTATAGTTGGTACAGGAAAGACCATTTTGGCGTATGTTTCCATCTCTTTTTCGAGCGGTGGCCTTGATTTCGCCTGTAGATCTTCTGTCATCGATGACCTCAAGAATGGCGGAAAACTCCTGGCATACTTCTATTGCGATTTTCGAACAAGGCGATCTACGACCGCCGTTGAAGTTTTGCGCTCCATTCTTGCACAATTAATCGCTCAGCTCTCGATTATTGAGCCAGACTCAGAACAACTACTGGACGAGCTGCTCAAGGAGTACCAAAGTCGCCCTGACGCATTCTACAATCCCAAGGAGCTTGCAAGACGTCTGTCTAGGGTCTCAGGATTGTTCCTACGAAAACCTTTTGTTGTCGTCGATGGACTAGACGAGTGCAAAGAAGTGGAAAGTCTGCTCGACGGGCTCATCATCAGTGCGGGTGACGTGCGAGTATTTGCAACTTCTCGACCACTGTGGAACATTGCCAGCATTCTTTCCACTTTCATATGCATATCAATGGATCGAATGGCAAGCGAATTGTCTGCTGACATCAGGCTATACGTCACAAGAGAACTTGACTCTCGCGGTCAGTTGAAACTGTGCGACGACACGCTGAAGGAGGAAATTCGAACTGAGCTATGTGCAAGGGCAGATGGGATGTGAGGAATTATTATACTTTTCTTCGGAGATCTCGCTAATAGTTGTATGTTCAAGGTTTCGCTGGGTACAATGCCAGATCGACACGCTAGAAAAATGTACTTCAGGACCGGAAATTCGAAGGGTGTTGAACAGCCTCCCGGATGGGTTGGAGGAGACGTACAAGAGGATTCTCTTGACGATCGACAGAAACCCGTCGGATGCACGCCTGGTGAAACGTGTATTGGTGTGGCTTGTGGCTTGTTTGCGTCCCATACGTATGACAGAACTCCTTGAAGGGGTTGCAATCGACCCGGATTATCGAATGCTAGATTCTGGTCATGGGTTTATGAAGGGAGCCAATTTTTTGCTGGAAGTCTGCCAGAGCCTTGTGGTTCATCATGATGACACGGACATCGTCGCTCTCTCCCATATGAGTGTCAAGGTTAGTTCATTCCTCAACAGCTAGCTCCACCTATTTGGATGTGAATCACCAGCTCTTTACGCAGGAGTACCTTATGGGAGAACTAGTTCTCGACAAACTACCCTCACATCATATCGTCCTGGAAGATGCGCACGAAAGCCTTGCTAGGTTTTGCATGGCGTACATTGGATTCTGCCTCGAGGAAGCAGGAGATAGGTCGTTGACCCTCAAGTGGGACCACCACACAACTACACTGCACGGATCTCGCCCCCTTCTGAAATATATCCTTTCCGATGGGTTTGGTCATCTTGGTTATCTCGGGCCGCACAATGATGGCATTTTCAAGGACATTGAAGCTCTTCGAACGGTTATTCGCAGATACGCTCGGGAATGGGATCAGTTGTGCAATCTAGTCCCGTCAATTCGCACTGGCACTTCGTGGCCCACTTCGGAGCACGATTTCACGTTTTATACCCTCATTGCATTTGGATCTGAAGCCTTGCTTGAAACATTTGTTCGTCATACTTCTCTTGCGCCTCAGGAGGGAACGAACCCTCTCGTATATGCTGCACACTTCGGAAAGACCAATCATGCCAGGACATTGATCTTGCAAGGTGCTGACGTGGACCAGCCTGGTTTGACTATTGCGGACTCATCTGACGTGGAAATGCCCATGGCGATCTCACTGGAAGTTGCTGTTCATTCCTTTCAAACGGAAATGGTCGATGTACTCTTGAAGGAGGGAAGCACTGTACCGGAGACGTTGCTCGCATATGTTCTTAAAGACCGGCCCCAAGATTTCCCTCCCTCAGTCATCAGGAGACTGCTTCAAACAAGAGAATTTCTCGGATGGGAAAGTGCTCCTTGGGAAAACCGACGACTTCTGGTATCTATAATTGAATGCGCAGCGTTCGAAGGAGTGGTTGATCATGACCTGAAACTTGCCTTGATTAAGCTAGTTGAAGTCGGTTGTGCAGAGGTGCTTCTGCTTCTTGCGGTCGAAATGGGATGTGTTCCCGTCATCAAGGCTTTAC
>JBBPPG010000790.1:0-15656 GCA_038091855.1 Leccinellum luteum
AACAGGGATAATCAATCGAATGAAAATACATACATCTGCCAAATATATTCTCATTAGAAATCAATCTGTTTAGTGAAATGAAAAACTAACCTTTACAGGTCCAGGGACGAACGTGGTGCCAACTTGAAATAAACATATCATCATAGCGAACCTTGATTGATCTTTTTGAACATACGAAGTGATAAATCCCTTGAAACCACATTAAAGAATATTCTACTTTACACGGTCATGACTTACATTGCATAATAAATACCGACGTAACGGACCTGCGTGAGTCAGAGTATTGTGCATGAGTCACTGTGGGAGCAATGTGTGGGAAGGTTTTACACACGATCAGATACAACAAGGTCACCCATGTCCAGGACTTGCTCTATGATTCCATGAGTGAACAGATGATTGCTTTGCAATATAAACTGTTGCCTGACCCAAATATACTCAACCTACGAAGCTATTGAGCGAATAGATAGAAAGCAAACAGAGGCCATATGTACCTCGCTCGGAAACATGAGGACTGTTGATGCAACAGTCTCAAAGTTTAGTACATATGTAATGTGTGCACTTGCTCACCGTAATCGTAGACCACGACGGTCACCATTGCAACTACATGGCAGCAATAACGTTAGAATGATAATCGATCAGATGGTCCGCAAAGAGCCATACGGGATACAGCATTATTGAACAGCAGTAGCTGAACAGCCGACTGCACGTCAGATGACATGGTGTAAAAGCGAAGGAGAGTGTATGGATAGTTTTTGGGTTAATAGGGAAAGACGATGAGAATGAAAGGATTAGACCATCACCAGGCAGGATGTGCAGCTTTTATTGCCACCCAAAGCGTGTGATACATCCAATTTTCCGACACAGGACAAAGAGGCAGAAATACCACCATCAAGAACCTGTCGCCCACAATCCGCGATGAGCAGATGAAACACACCGAGGGGGCGCGTGATGATCATGCATCTAACATCGATCTTCGTTCCCCACGGGTATGTGGCTGCACAAGTTCGATTCCCTACAAGTACTGCGATGCTTGAAGGTGCGTACCTTGGGCTAGGAATGTTGTCTTGAATGAAATAAATCATCTGAAATCGGGTCGTTGCATAGTATGTCAATAGAAACGACTGGATATACGCTGAGGTCCGAGGACCAAGCGGTTGGTGAGATGATCGCGCCAGCCATCGAAGGTGATCAAAAAGAGCCAGCTTCAACTTCGCAAGATACCGGTATCGGTTCAATATCAACGATGTTTGAAGCCTCGTTGATCAAGATACAGGTTTTTTATGGCGGGTGATGCGGGCTGTTCCCCACAGTGGGGATAAGCGCAGGTTGCTATGGATGCATTTTTAAATGAGGTGCAGCTTAGGATCTGGCAGAATCTGAAGTAGATGGCCACTGCATGACGATAACGACTGTCCGCTCTCCCCACCGAATACAACGTAAACCTCGAAACAGTACACTGGCGTTCTCAAGTTCGATCAGACGAACTCTACACCGAGATCAACCTTGTCCTCGATCGCTTCATCGCCCCGTTTCTCGACCTCTTTCGACAGTCTCTTTGGCGTCACTCCACCCAACCTAGATGTCGTTGCACAAACGCAGATTTTGCTCGCCGAAATATTTTACGATTTCACGTGTCATGATTTGCCACCCGCCATCGAGGACGCGCACAACGAGTTTTTCGCACCAACGACAGGCTGGTTTCAGCGCTTCTTGATCTGGGATCCACCAGAGCTCCGAAAGGACGTGCGTACCGCGTTCTTCCATATCTCATACCAACCTGACGCGTCTTTTAGCCCGAGGACGCCACCCCGTCGCTCCCGGAGCATCTCATGACCGTCATCTTCGAAATCACAGAGGTGTGTGTCCTCGCCCGGCTTCCGAGTCAGCCCGCCTATCAGCTGTACATCAAACTGTATCCAGATCAACTCGCCAAGTCCCCCGCAATCGAACACTTTGTCCAAACCGTCTGGCAACTCGTCGGATCCAACAACGTCACCAACGTCGCCGACGACAACGTACGTCCCATATCCATCCGATTATGTCGTTCCATTCTGACCCGTCCGCACACAGCTTGTCTCTCACGCATTGCGATTCATCTCGACTGCGATCCGTTCGGGGAATTACAAATCACTCTTTTCCTCGGACGACATTATTCCCTCCCTCATTCAAGGCGTTGTCGTGCCCAATGTCTTCCTGCGTACACATGAAATTGAACAGTTTGAAGATGACCCCCTCGAATGCATCCGACTCGACCTCATCCTCCCGTCTGGCGGTGGTGTCGGTGGTGTCGGCGGGGAGGCGAGCACGCGATGACAGGCGGCGGCGGACGTGTTGCAAGCACTCGTGAGCAGCGGCTATCGAACGGAGACACTGTTAGGGTGATGATATGAGTATGTACTAGATGCAAAGGTTTATAAGCGACTGGTCCCACCAGCGTGTGGTATGTAAGGCAGCAGACCCGGCAGTTGGTTGGGTAACGACAAATGAGTGTCCATTAAGGGATCGTCGTGGTCATGGTATTTCCAGGAGTCGAGCAACGTGTGATGCCGGGCCCGGCTCGGGAGAATGGAAAGAATAAAGCACTGGCGCTGGCGTGGAGGGTTGAGCGTGAATGAATGGTGGGCCCGGCGCACTATCTTCATTGCCGAGCGAAGCGCCTGCTCCGAGTCGTTTGCTGCGCTGTCCACGGCCACGAGCTTCCCCGAATAATGCATAAGATTGAGGATTTTGAGCAAGCGAGGGATTTTCGACCATGCGCACCTTGATTTTGTTTGTGAGGACAGCGACCGTGTCTTTGGACTCGATGGTAACTTGAAGTGCGCGTGCAATTGTAACCAAATCTTCCTTCCGCTTGTAAGTGGACAATGGACGCTCGAACGTCTTCAGAACAACATCACGATCGATTCGGAATGCTGAAGTCCATACTCCGCTTCGGCAGTCCTACATCACGGGCGTGATTCTGCTCATTGTCACACCATTTTTTCTATCTCGATGAATACTGCATGGATTGATGCCATTCAACTTCATGTAGCCTTAGAATGTATCTTAGATGAGGTGTAATTGAAGGGACGAGTTGTTGTTAGAGAAGTAATGGTCATTTTCAGAAATCGGCCAACTAGTAGGGTGGCTCAGTCCCTGGAGTGATAGTAGTCGTCATGCGAAACCATCCTATGTCACGTGCAAAATGTTACTTTTGTGTGACAAGAGCAAAAAAATCAAAATACATTCACTGAGTGTCGAGAATAAAAAACTAATCTGAGGAAAATACAAAGTAAAGAGAAGGGAAGATTTCCCTTAGACTAGAATATGAAGCCATGTCTTCCGAGAATTGTTATTGATATATCAGTGACATTCAGACCACCAGAAAACAAGAATGGACGCAAACCTGTGTTGTCACACAAGTGTCACCTCACGTGACATAGGATGGTTTCACATGACTACCTTAGTTGCAGGCAACCTTGACTCTACCCGAAATCTCGTCGGCCCTTATCTACCTTCCATATTACATGTACTTATGACCCAACCTCTTCGTGTTTTCGTTCTAGTATAACCTGATCTGGGTCCGGTCTTCTTCTCCTTTTCCTTGACCTCCTGGCGCTGCACGATCTTGGCCAATTCGGCCAAGATGGCCCCCTTGAGGTTGAGAGGGTCTTCTGTTGCAACGAAATTTCAAACAGGTCGTCGTTCTTCGTAGCGTCATTATCTTTGAGGGCACCATTGGTGAGCGCACGATGATAGAGTGCTTTCGCTGTGGTTCGCGGTGAATACGGGCGATTGGTCCCCCGCAAAGGTTGTGACAGACCTTTGTACTCCGCATCGTCTGGTGTGCGACCAGCGTGAGGTCGGACGGATAGGCCCACAGCGCAGCCAATGTCGAGTTGTTGAGTGAGACCGTCCGAAGCTCATTAAACTCGGGCGTCCGGCAGGGGGGTCAAGATAGCTCAAGGACTCTGAGCTCAACCTCAGCATAGCTAGGCGGATCGCGATCCACGAAATGCAACGTACTGAGACACTTGTCCAACGCTGCGGACGGATTCGGGGTACTGTCGTCCCAGTCGTTCTTTCCCGTGAGCAGCGCGTTTGCGAAGGATTTGATCACGTTGGTAGCCGTAGACGTACTCGTGGTCGTCTGGCCCCATCGAGTAGGGTATGCGAACGAACCAAAGATGCATGCGAGGCATGAATTGGAAAACCACTCGTCATTGTCACGTTCCCGATCCCCGTCAGCGGCGCATCCTCCACGTCCTCAAGCTCCGTCCTCAAGCACCAAGGCCCGTGTTCGATCTTGTCGTGTCACGAGACGGCAAGTGGGTTGTGGCTGGGATGAGGATTGGTCGAGTTGTGGTGTGGAATTCGACGACCTTTGAAAAGGCGAACGGGTTCGAAGCACACGACAGGGAGGTGTGTGTGATCGACTTTTCATCCGACGAGACGAAAATCACGACTGGATCGATAGACAAGACACTCTGTGTCTGGTCGTATCCGACTCAGTGGCACCATTGACAACCAAGAGAGAAATCCGATGCTACTTATCGACAAAGCTTGGGTGGTATCCATTGGTCGCATGCACGTTGCAAGGGGAATGGTCAGCACTTGTAATAATATTGCAATTTGGTAAACCGTGGCTACGAATATCGCACAACACGGGACCGTTCGGTGACCCACTGGGGGCGTGTCCATTAGTCCGCATCACTTGTTCAGACAACTTGGTAACAGTTCTCAAGATCAAAAATTGTGGGGTAGCACAACGGCGAAGCAACGCACCATTTCATCATTCGATCGTGAAATCACTGAAAATGGAAGGGAATCCCGTAATCTGTCCATCTTTGCTCTATACGATTAGGGATTGAGAACCTTTGTTTGTGCACAAAAATTCCTTCTGTTGCGGCACCCGTTGTATACATATTATAGAATCCCGCGGAAATGTAACCTTTCCCCTCCCTCGTCCGTGGTAGGAACTAGCCTGGATTATTTTTCGGTGCTAGGATGGGGGACGCACAATCCCATGTGTGAGGACTCACCAGCGAATTAGCCTGCAGACCTAAATAGGAACAGTTTGCAGCCGGCTATAAAGACAAGTCGGCTTAAAGCATAGATGCAACGACTGTGGACAAGGGTCAGCAACGACAACAGTGAACCGGTAAGTTTCATTGAGGTCGATCTTGCCGCCGCCAGCTTGGAGTGGAACATTAATCTGCCTACGGGACATTATTGTAGCCTAGTACTGTGGAAATATCGCCTGTGAAGTGGGTTACTAGGCCTTCCCGAGAAACTTGAGCCTAAGATTGCGGTCGTGAGCCAGCTCCGCCCTTCCCTCGTCCGTGGTGGGAACTAGCCTGGATTAGTTTTCGGTGCCGGGATGGGGTCGCACACGAGAACTCACCTGAGAATTAGCCTGCAGAACTAAATATGAGCAGGTTTCAGCAGGCTATAAAGACAAGAAAGCTTGCGTGGATGTGGCAACGACTGTGGACAAGGGTCAGCAACCACAGAATTGAACCAGTAAGTCTCGTTGAGGTTGATCATATTACCTGGTAGGCTGAGACATCAACTAGTAACCATCATGATGTCCCGTTCTACCCTCTCATTTGTTCTCGTACTCTCAACCTTGCTTGGGCTTTCCACTCATGCGAGTGCATTGTGCTATGCTTGCGCGAATTCCATCTACGACGGGGCTTCAAGCACTGGTCTCGACTACTGGACGTGCTCTGGTGACACCTTCAGCTGCTATTACCCTTCTCTAGAAGATCCATCAACACTCTACGACTGCGCATGGGAACTTGTAGCTGGCACTAATGGGGTAAGTGCACACACCACTAAGGGGGATTATATGTATTGAGTTTGATTCGAAGATGGAGTTCGCTCTGACGGCTGACTCGTCCTCTATTTGCGTTGGTAATCAACCCTATGGGGATAACCGCGTTTGCTCAGCACCCAACAACCCTTGGAACGTTGGAGTTGGCTGTACAGCTGCAGAGGGCTATGTGGGATACAGCACGAAGTAGGCGGAAACATGTGGTGTAATTGTTTTGCCGCGGACAAGCTTGCAGTACTCGGTGCATCCCCGCTTGAAGTTGGGCTAGACATTAATATTTGAAGAATACTTGACGCACCACCAATGTCATACCGTGATCTCCTCTAGAAATGCAGTTGCAAAAAGTAAGGCACGGCGTACAGAACCCCGGTATAGAGGTCAGAAGCAAATCGGGAGATACTTGTCCAATGCTGCGGACGGGTTCCGAGTCGGGGTGTCTGCCACTTTTGAGCCCTCGATGTTCTTTCCCGTGCCAGTGAGCAGCGTGTTCCCGAAGGATTTGATCGTGTTGGAAGCCGTGTACGCGTGCTCGTGGTCGTCTGGCGGGGTCGAGTAGGGTAGACGAACGAACTTTAAGGATGAATGGAATCGGAAAAAAAGTTGTACATAGTACGTTCAACGATAGTCGTTGTCACGTTCCCAATCCCGTCACGCTTAGCAGTGCATCCGAGTCCCCTACGTCCTCAAGCTCCGTCCTCAAGCACCAAGGCCCGCCGGACGAGCAGCATTAGTGATAACTGATCAGCGTAGACCGCGCTGTGTGCAGCGATCATGATCCACAAACCTAACATATAACACCACCGTCACTCTCCAAAGATCGCCGCGCACAGCGAGGACATCCTCCAGCAGACCCAGACCGAATCAACGCTTACGGCAGAAATGGATTTGTGAGCAAGTAGTAGTTATCCCCGACTTTCTTATTTTGTTTCTCCCTCGAAACGTTCCTCTGTGCGATCGAGGGGAGTCCTGGGAAAATCGCAGACGGCCCTTGCAATGCCCGAGTTGGCGCAACAAGGCGCAAGGACGCGGCACATTCGGAACATGCCTGAATAAAGACGTCGCATAAAATACCTATACATAGTATCATTGTTCTTTCGTCTCTGACGAGCAACAACATAACCACGTGGGAAATGTGACCGCAAGGGTAGCATTTCCAGATTCTCGCTGATGATTGTTGTAAGTATCGCAATGTATGCTCAAAGAAAGCACACGCACGATCAAACGAACCCTCCCAGTCGAGGGCTGAACTGCATCATCTCCCTCCCGTGCCTGACACGACGTGAGCTCCTACGATGTGATTGATACCGGTGGACGACTTACCTCGTTTGATGGTTTCGCATCCGGAGGACGTCCAGTGCCAGGACTACGGTCTTCATGAGCATCTGACGGAAGAACTACGTCCCTCGATGGCCCTAGATTTGGAGGACGACCTCCAGTGATAGTACCATGGCGGTTTCCATCTACACGAGGGCTGGTCTTCGACTTCTTTTTCGACTTCTTCTGCAAGGAAAGATAAACGATGCCATCTGCGAGTCAATGGACAACTTTGAACACCTACCGGTTCCACAACCCTTCTGACTGTTCGCTAAAATGATGGTTTAGACGAAGCACGTCCATTAGCCTTTCGAGGAGCACTTACTGGTACACCGCGACCTTCAGCCATTGTCGAAAATGCTCTGTTCGAGGTATTCACATTCTCTGCTGAGCTAGACTTAATGCCGGCAAGGTGACGAGGCTCAGGGACTGCAGGTTCTCTGACGCTATTCTTCCACCTTCCTAAAATTTGAAGGAATCGAGACAATGGTGCACTATTATTATGCTTATCTGAGCGTATCTCCGGGGTCTTCGCATGTATCTCTGGGGCGGAGGTCGTGAGGTGGATTGGAGACTGCGACGCGGAGTGGGACGAGATAGGCGGTGCCACCTTGCCCTCATGATGAACAGACGACGCTGGAGAGGGTGCCTTCCGGAGCGTCAACATCGAAGTAAGCTGGAATGGATCGATCACGAACCTCGTCGTAGTTGAACTGATCATCATCCATGAGTGTTGTGTGCGGGAGCTCGACCTGCGCCATATGACATTTTTCGATCAGGAAAGGAACAGACACATACCTCGAGTAAGTCAACATTGCTGTCCGACTGGGATTCGACAAGTTCTTTCTGGTGTACATTGATCTCAGATAACAACGTCGTTTTCAAAATGCATATACTCACATTCTTGAAGTACGATGGTGGAAGGATGCCATGCAGATTGCGGATCGTGATTGTCTCGTCACCCGCGGTTACCATATCGTACTTTGCCGAGATGGCCATGGACCAGATGGGATGGGTGTAATCAATGACAGGTGCAATCTGTTGATATGTTGTAGTATCCCAGAATGAGACGGATGAACTGGCAGAGGCTGCTACGCATGCGCCGTCGCATGCCAGTGTGATGCACCATGGATCGTCGTTGCTGTGAATAGACCATTGCGAGAGCATCGTCCTGGAGGACACGTCGAGACAGTGGATGTTGCCCTTGCAAGACAGGGCAAATAGTTTTTTTCCATCGCCCGTCCAGGTGAGGGATTCGTTCGAATTGACTTGGATTGGAAAGTTTGCGAGGAGAGTGCCATCGAGACTGTCGTAGATCCGAACAGATTCGCGATTCCATGTAGCCGTTGCGATGAATTTGCCGTCCGAAGATAATTTAACCGAGGCTATTTCGTAGTCGTGTTCCAAAGGGCCAAGCAGTCGCTCCCACGTCGGATACGACCAGACACTGACCTTGTAGTCATTTGATCCAGTAACGATTTTCGTCCCGTCGACTGAGATGTCGATCGCAAATACTGGTAGATCGTGTGCCTTGAAGTCGTTCGCCTTTTCCAAGGTCGTCGAATTCCATACCACAACCTGACCCCTTCTCGTCGCAGTTACGATCCACTTGCCGTCTTGCGACACTACAAGATCAAACACGGAGCTCCCAGCATCCATTGGCTTCCCTATAATGCCATCTTCCATTCGCCACCGTCGAATCTTCCCTTCTACGTCTCCGCTCACGACCTCCTTCCCGTCCGCGAGAAATGCAACCGAAAACACATCATGAGAAAGATTGAGCTTGATTGGGAGTCTACTGGCGTCGTCGCTTGTTGCTGGGTCACCATCAATTTCCCGCTTTCAATCATTGACTTCGTTTTCATCACCTTTGATGGACATTGTTCGTGACTAGAGGTCCGTTGATTTTCTCGCTGACTAGCTATGTCTCGTTACTGTCGTCAATCGAATGTCTGGTCGACTTGCTCACCGCTCCATGTAATAAGGCCCCATAAGTCGATCATTACAACCGTGACAAGAGCACAGCCTGGTGGTTGTGCCTAGTAGGTGTTGAGTACATGGTTTCTTTTTTACTGCTCCGACTCAGCGCTCAGCGCCGATCGCCAACCCAGTATACTTTCCAGGAGACGCTTGGAGTAGAAGAACTGGGAAACCGGTGTTCAGTCACTTTCCTTTCGCTTCATAGCCGCGGCCAAGGTTTCGGTCGCTTTCGTTTGTCGCTCCCGCCTACTACCCTTTCATCGTCTGTTGTGCTCGTTTGATTGTCGACCTGCTCGGTGACCACCCAGCCCTCGCAGCTCAACTCGATGGACCAGCAACATAGTTGGTCAAAGAGCCATCGAAAATAATGAATCACAGCCTGAGTCGATTGTGGTCGACTTCCACTCTCGATGTCGCCAACCCGATGCACATGATGTAGTCTCGTCGACCTCGGGACGCCCTTACTACTATCCATATTATACAAAATGTCCCATCTCTTCACGTTTGCGTTCTAGCATAACCTGATCTGGATCGGGTTTGTCTACGCGAAAAGCTTCTTGTACGCCTTCTTCTCCTTTTCCTTAAGCTCCTTCTCGCGCTGCACGATCTTGGCCAGTTCGGACGAGATGGTCCCCTTGAGGTTGAGGGGGTCTTCTGTTGCAACGAGATTGCTGGCTTCCAACAGGTCGCTTTTCGCACCATCATTGTCTTTGAGGACACTCTTGGCGAGTGCACGACGGTAGAGCGCTTTCGCTGTGGTTCGCGATGAATATGGGCACTTGGTCCCCACGCAAAGGATGTGACGGACCTTTGTGTTCCACCTTGACCGCCAGCAGGTACGCCCGCGTCGTCTGGTGTACGGCCAGTGTAGGGTCGGATGGCTGAGCCCGCAACGCAGCCAATGCCGAGTTATTGAGTAAGACCGTCCGAAGCTCATCGAACTCTTCCTTGCGCTGGGGTGGTACATCGTCCGGCAGGGAGGGGTGTTGGTCAAGGTATCTCAAGGACTCTGAGCTCAACCTCAGCGTGATTAGATCGCGATCCGCAAAAACGCGACATACTGAGATACTTCTCTAACGCTGCGGACGGGTTCGGGGCATCTGCCACTTTCGAGCCGTCCTCGTTCTTTCCCGTGAGCAGCGCATTCCCGAAGGATTTGATCACGTTGGCAGCCGTGTACGAGTACTCATGGTCGTCTGGCGCGCGGGTGTCGTCCTCGGGATAGTCTTCATAGTTATCGCCATCCGGGCTGGCGGACTCGGTCAGGGATGGGTCGTCGGGGGAAAGGACACCGCAGGCAGCGATGACGACGGGTTTGGTGGGGACATCTCCCGATGTCGTTGGGTGGTGCTCGATTCTGCGAACTGGTGAGGATGCGGATGTGAGACACGCGGAGGGGTACTTGGAGAAGGGAACGCGACGCACCGATCGATTTACCCTTGATCACCTCGCCGAAGACGACGTGTTTTCCGTCCAAATGGGTAGTTTGCGCGACGGTGATGAAGAATTGGGAACCGTTGGTGTCCTTGCCTGCATTGGCCTGGATAAGGCGAGGTGAGCCGAGAACACGCCAAGCGACGGAATATGCACCATAGAAAGGAGGAAAGGTCTGTCATGATTGACTGGGAACGCCTCGTCCTCAAACTTTTCGCCGTAGATGGACTCTCCGCCGGTGCCTGGGGTGTGTTAGTGATAATGGGCGGGCGTCAACAGCATGAAGGAAAACCAAATACCGTTTCCGGCAGTGAAATCGCCTCCCTGGCACATGAACCTGGGGAGGAACAAGACGAAGTGTCAAAGCCTGATCCATATCTCAATGGGATTTGATTCGAGGGAGCGAGACGTGCGTACCCCTTGATGACGCGGTGGAACTTGGAACCAGCAAATGAGAGCGGTTTGCCAGATTTTCCTACTCCCTTTTCGCCGGTGCAAAGTGCGCCTGGGAGGGGATCGGTTGATGGATGTGACGTTCACTCGCAAGGGAGAAAACGTACGAAAGTTTTCGGCGGTCTTGGGTACTAGATCTGCATAGAGAGAAAATATGACACGACCGACCGGTTTATCGTCGATTGCGATATCGAAGTAGGTGATCGGACGTTCTGAGGACGAGGACATGGCAAGGAGGAGGAGGAGGAGGAGGAGGAGGAAATTGGGAAGAGGAAAATATAACGAGGTTACGTAAATAAGCTGGAAAATGCGAGAACTCGCGACTCTCTTCAATCAACTTCAACGTTGATAAGTTATTGTTAGTCATTATGAGAAGTCGAAACTTGAAAGAGACTCCAAACTGATAACTGCATAGTACATATTGTTGTACTAGGCAGATTATCTGCGAAATTCCCCGTTCTCAACACGCGTCTTTTTTTGACTACATGCCAGTGCACGGAAGCACGACGTCCGCAATACTGCCACCAACATGGGCTTAGGCGCTCAGGATACCGACTGTCAACCTGCGGGTTACAGAGTCACACTCGGTCGAGCGCGACGAATGATCCCCCGAAGCGATTCTTCGAGTTTTCAGGTCCCCGAATTTAACTGTTCAACCGTCCAGAATCTCAATGTTACCGATCTGCCTTCTATCGATAACACGTCTCTGCGAAAGCAGGCCAGCAAGTGGCTCTCCGCGTTCGAAACGAGCGTCTCGAACGAAGACCTAGATTCGCTTATGTCCCTCTTCCATACATACGGGTTCTGGAAGGACATTTTGGCCCTCACATGGGACCGACGGACCATCTGCGGCCACGTCTCCATCAGGCGCATGCTAGGTGCTCGACTCGCACCGACGGGACTGTCAGCGTTCCACCTACTCAAGGACCCGATACGGGGACCAACGATCATTAAACCATTTCCAGACCTGGTTTTTCTCCGCCTTTGCTTCGAATTCGAGACAACGCACGGCAAGGGCATCGCCGTCGCCTTCTTGGTCCCGACGTCTAACGGCACGTGGATAGCCTGGTCTCTATTCACTAGGCTCCACGCGCTCAAGGCGTACCCAGAAAAGGCGAGTGCAGGAAAAGTCGATTGTATCTCAGATACATGCGACGATATCACATTTCTCAGATTGGCGCCTTGCGTGACCCTCCCTCAGCAGCTCTCCACGAGAGCTGGGAGGATCGACGCCGACGCGAGGTCGACTTTGCAGATGGGGATCCGACGGTGCTCGTCATCGGGGCTGGTCACAATGGACTCGCGGTGGCAGCGAGGCTAACCTATCTTGGTGTCCCTACGCTCGTCGTTGAGAGAAACAAGCGTGTCGGCGATAACGTACGATTCCTGTTGTGACCGTATAGGCACGCTAAGTGACTTTCATTCAGTGGAGGATGCGGTACAAGAAGTTGACTCTGCTCAATCCGGTGTGTGAGTAGATCCTGGATGGTTATATGCCTGCACCATCTCTCGAATTGAAACTGGACCCAAGGGAATGATCAAATGCCGTACATGTCGTGAGTAAAAAGGAGTATGTGCCATTCGATCAACTGATCAGCCCATGGGTTGGTTAGTTTCCCATCAACCTGGCCTGTTTATAGCTCTGCTTCAAAGGTACCACATTGTTCACTCGACTCCTTCGTTGTTCACAAATTATACACAGCTCGCTGATTGGCTCGAATGTTATGCAACTTCTCTCGACTTGAATATTTGGGTTTCCTCTTCGGTATCGAGCGCAACATTCAACCGTGACACGAGAGCTTGGCAGGTTGTCATTAATCGGGGAGGACAAACGAGGACAATGATTGTCAAGCATCTTGTGTTTGCGACTGGGCCCGGGTATCCAAAGACACCTGACATCCCAGGGAAGGTAGTTTTTTTCCCTGCCGAGCTTTACAGCCACGTTGAAATTGTCTTCAGGATTTGTTCCGCGGCTCCGTTTTGCACTTTACCGAATACAGTGCTGTGGAGAAATATGTAGGCAACAGGGTGATCATTGTTGGCACTGGCAATTCAGGTTTGACCTATCACTCTTGAGCAGTTTTGGAGCATGATAAAGTTTTCATAGGCCACGATATAGCTCATGATTTCTGCCACGATAGGTGGGATGTTACCATGTATCCATCACTCATTCATCTCGGATTTTCTCCTACTGACCTTGTCATGTACAGGATACAGCGTTCACCCAAATGCGTGATTTCCAGGAAGGCACTAGCTCTTTCTTTCGGAGGTACGGCCGAGTTCGCCTCTTGTCACAGTCATTATTTCACCAGATCACTTGCCACTTTCTTTCGCGTAGAGATGTACAATGAAACCTTTCCGATCGAATTTGCAGACGTGCTCAGTACTGCATTACCTTTTGCAACCGTAAAGTGTTTATTAAAGGTGTCGGTAGCACGTACTGCAAACGGGATCGACAAGTGAGGGCACTCTTTCCATAGGCTATATCTTGTTCTGTGATTGACCCTGACGTTTAGGGAACTCCTTGACAACTTAGCAGCAGCAGGGTTTCGAACATATCTTGGTCCTGATGGAACAGGGCCTATCCCTGTAATACTAGAAAGGGCTGGAGGTGCTTACATCGGTCAGTCATGATATCTGACTCGTCTACCCATAGTGGGCTTGACAAACTGCACCATCGACTAGATACTGGTGTCAGCCAGAAGATTATCGACGGGTCCATCAAAGTGAAAGGTAGTCCCGGCCTCCGAAGATTCACGGAAGAAGGTGTTGAGCTCGATGACGAAACAGTGCTGGAAGCGGACGTCGTCATATTTGCGACAGGGTGAGTCGCCCTTTTGCTAACTTCATTATCATGCGCGGTGATAATGACTTGCTGTGTCTGGTGAAGCTTCGGTGATCTTCACAGCTCAATAGAGGAAGTCTGTGGACCGGATGTTGCAAAGAGGGTTGGAAAAATATGGGGTTTAGATGCGGAAGGGGAATTGCAGGGGGTATACAGACGGACGGGGCATCCAAGGCTGTGGGTTGCATTGGGTGCGTCTCTATCACTTTGAATACATCACGAGTACTAGTCTCTGAAGTGGAGATTCGCGAACAGAAAATATTGGCCGTTCTCGATTTCACTCGTTGCACCTCGCACTTCGTGAGTTTTTCTTCCTCTGTCATAGCATTTACATGTCTGATCATTGTTACAGAAATCAAAGCCATTGAAGAAGGCATTGTCGGCGATGAAGCCATCTACACTGGATGAATTACGAACGTGGATTCTGATCACAATTTGTCCCCTTGCTTCATATGTTCTGTACAGTCATCCACCGCCACTTTAAACAAATGCCTACAACACATGAAAATGAAACATTCTCCACCCGGTGAGTAGAGTCAAATTGTGTGTGTGCGTGCTGGGGATGTGCACAATTTTTTGGGGGCAGAATCACTCAATGTGATTGTCACTCAATGTGTGTTTTCTACACTAAAATACAGTAAATGGTACAGTCAGATTTATAGAAACAAGCTAAAATAAAGAAAAAACTATGAAGAGGTGTGAGTAGGTCTTGGCAAGACTGGGGTAAAATTTGAAGTGTGGTATAAAGGGAGCTAGTTGTGCCAGCATGATGCCAGTCGAGCATGTTCAACGAACTGTTATCAGTGACTATCGGTGGCGCTTGTAAGCGCGATAAACCATAACAGGAAATGACATGCCGTTAGATGCATTAGTAGTGAATCCGAAACGAAAGGCAGCCAGGACGTGCACACGGAGCGTACATTACAATACTATATCGCCACGGATGTGCTAGTGCTGATGAGGCAGTCTCGGCACACACTCAGCGTGTTCTTCTATCTATGTGCATGCGGGTCGCCATTCTAGCGATTGTCAATTCCCCGCCACTTTTGCTTTTTGCTGTGAATTCAGAAGCGGCTATTTCCGGTGAGTTATATTGGCTTTCCCACGGGATTTTGAGTGCGGAGAAACCTTGTCAGGCAAGGTGCGAGAATTTTAATGGAATTAATCGAAACATTCGACAACTCCGACATGCAGGTAATATGATTGTCGGCTCAAAATGACTTCCATGTTATGATGAGAAGTCGAAAGAGCGAAAGAGACTCCAAACTGACAACTGCACAGCAGCCTGCGAAATATCTCGTTATCAACGTCTTTTTTTTTCTAACTTTACTACACAACATGCTCGGAAGGTTTGCTGGCACGAACGTCCGCAATACTGCCACGAATGTGGGCTTAGGCGCTCAGGCTCTCAGCCGAATTTAAACCGAATGCCTGCCTGCTGCCTGCGGGTTACCAAGTTACTCGGTCGAGCGCGGCAGATGATCCCCCCAAACGATCCTTCAAGTTTTTCGGCTCCTGAATTTGACTGTCCAACCGTCCAGAATCTCAATGTTATCAATGTGTCCTCCATCGCCGATATCACGTCTCCGCGAGAGCAGGCCAGCAAGTGGCTCTCCGCGTTCGAAATGAGTGTCTCAAGCGAAGACCTAGATTCACTTATGTCCCTCTTCCACAGATATGGGTTCTGGAAGGATATCTTGGCCCTCACCTGGGACCGACGGACCATTTGTGGCCACGTCTCCATCAGGCGCATGCTAGGTGCTCGACTCGCACCGACGGGACTGTCAGCGTTCCACCTACTCAAGGACCCGATAC
>JBBPPG010000791.1:0-15654 GCA_038091855.1 Leccinellum luteum
TTGAACAATGTCGCAGGCTATCTCTCCCAGCGTTACAAGCGGCTTGGAGATATGACGGACCTCAATGAGGCCTTCATCCTCGAGAGACAAGCCCTTGAACTTCGCCCGTCAGGGCACCCGCATCGTTCAATGTCGTTGAACAATGTCGCAGTCTCTCTCATCAATCGTTACAACCGGGTTGGTGATATGGCGGACCTCAATGAGGCCATCATCCTCGGGAGACAAGCCCTCGACCTCCACCCGCTAGGGCACCCGAGTCGATCAATGTCGTTGAACAATGTTGCAATCTGTCTCTCCATTCGTTATGACCAGCTTGGAGAAATGACGGACCTCAACGAGGCCATCATCCTTGGCAGAGGTGCCCTCGACCTTTGCCCATCCGGTCATCCCAACCGATCATGGTCATTGATTCAACTTGCAGGTCGTCTTCGTGTTCGGTTAACCCAGTCGAGGGAGTTAAAGGACAGAGCAGATCTATTCAGTCTCTACATCGACTTGGCAAATATCTCACAAACAGTCTCACCAGACGATCTCTTTGCAGCCAAGCAATGGATCAGTGTAGCTGAGGATTTCGACCATCCTACGACGCTTCTTGCGTATGAAACCTCTCTTCGACTACTCGTTCAACATCTGGCCACTTTGCCATCCCTACCCAATCATTTGCAGCTTTTCAAGGACCTCGCTTCCTCCCTAGCAATCGATGCATTTTCCGCCTGTCTTCGCAATCAGCAAGCAAAAAAAGCGGTCGAGCTGTTGGAGCAAGGTCGTGGTGTATTTTGGAACCAGATTGCTCGTCTCCGTTCCCCTCTTCAAGACGTCACGGAGTCGGGCCAGGAAGGAGAGGGCCTTGCAGACGAGTTTACTCGACTGTCATCAGAAATACACAACACAATCCATTCACAAGGTCCAGATCAGTACAACAAGCTGTGTAGTCTTAATGTTGATCTGCAATTCGCAATCACCAAAATTCGTGAATTACCCGGCCTCGCTCGATTCCTTCTCCCCTCTTCCTTCTCCGAACTCCAGAAAGCTGCCAGTGGTGGACCTGTTGTCATTGTGAATGCCAGCGAGTATACGTGCGACGCACTCGTCGTCTTTTTCGACATAGATCCGATTCATATTCCACTACAAATCACCAAATCCCGTGTTCAGGAATTGTCGTCGCAGCTCCAGTCGTTGACTTTGGATGCAAAATTAATGGACGTGGGCAGAGATCTCGTTCACTTCCTTAGGATCCTTTGGGATGAGGTTGTTTCTCCTATCGCCGATTTTCTCCAGACGACAGTCACACCTGGCTCACGTATCTGGTGGTGTCCCACTGCCGAGTTCTGCCTTCTGCCATTGCACGCGGCTAGTCCATATCGGAAGGGGCAGAGGAGTTTTTCTGATTTGTACATCTCGTCTTACACGCCCACTCTGACTGCCCTCATCCATGCGAGACGGAATGACCCTTTGGCGACGACACACGAGAAACATTTCCTTGCTGTAGGTCAGGCGAATGCGAAAGGCGAAAACGAGCTCTTCTCCGTCGGTAGCGAAATAACCATTGTCGCTGGACGTATTCAGGGTCTCACGACATTCATCCACCTTGATGGTCCAGAATCGAGTGTGTCCCAAGTATCGGAGGAATTGAGGAGGAGCGAGTGGGTTCACTTTGCATGTCACGGTATCCCAAACACAAAGCAACCCTTTGACTCTGCATTTGGACTCCATGACGGCTACTTCACCGTCGAGCGCATCATGGGATGCAAGTTGGAGAACCCGGAGTTTGCCTACCTCTCTGCTTGTCATACGACGGTTGGGGACGAGGAGAGTCCAGACGAGGTAATCCACCTAGCGTCGGCGATGCAGTTTGCGGGGTTCCGGTCTGTGATTGGGACGATGTGGGCAGTGGACGACGGACACACGAACAAGATTGTATCCAAGTTTTACGAGAATATGCTGGATGGATCTGAACGCCTGGATTACACTCGTGCGGCGTTGGCGCTGCAGAGGACGATAAACTCATTGGCTGGCAGTGTTCCGCTCGATCAGAGGATTCTGTATGTACATATCGGTGCATAGTGCCTATCGGATCATGTCTAGTTTGTATCGTTGTATGGTTGCACATTTGCTATGTCTCTTCGCTCGCGTTCACTGTCGAATGTACATGTATTACTGGTTGACTGATTTAGTGAGCAATATGACGACCCCTCATTAACACACTGCGGGTGGTGCGCCTTCAGATGGTAGGTGACCGTGATGAGGAGCGGGGACATGGATGATGAAGGTGAGGGTGACAGAAAGTCCAGAGGGCGGAGGTGGTGAGCAAGGGATCCACAGGTCTGGTGCATCGCATAATATTAACGTTTTTATTGTTGACGATACCATGGCACTCTTCTTGGCGCTGCGATTCGTTCTAGTACGTCGTAGTCCAACGTTCGTCTCTCTTTCATCAGAGACTAGAATCCAAGTGACAAAACAATACACGATGCATGCGATTTCGACATGTATGAACAACAAAAACTAGTCAGGAAAGGCGGCAAAACAGGTCACGTACGCTCAAAGGAAGAGATGCAACGCTCGTGGTCGCACACGTGTCCAACTCGGACCGCCGTTCCTCCCCCCGTTTCTGGATCACCTCCATCGACGACACATCCCCCACGAGATCCAACACCGGAAGCCGCTCCCAGTCAGGCAGCGCGCCGCCAGGCAAGTCTAGCAACCTCGGACCGTGCGCTGCGTCTCCCACCGAGTCCGAGTCCGACTTGGTCGACGCCAACGCACCCGCGAGCCGCATCAGCGGGAGCGAAAACAACCGCTTCTTGCGCTCATACACCTCCCCAGGATCGTCCCTTACATGCGAGCCCACCTCGAGGTGGTTCGTCGACAACGACGCAAAGTCGTCGTAGTTGGGGTAGAGCATGACGTATCCGCGGAGGTAGACGAGCTCGATAAAGTACTTCTTCCATGACTTGCTCCACTTGTTCGAGCGCACGCCCGGGACGACGGTGTGGCTGATCGCAAGGTCTCGTTGAGAGAGGCGGAGGGAGAGGTAGTCGTGGAACTCGCGCCAGTGAGACGGAAAGTAGAGCGCACCCCAGCTGCATGGTATTTGTGAGAGGTAGGGCGTGGTGGGGTCGGCAGCAAGTGAAGAGGATCGGAAGAGTGTGCGTGCGTTGAAAGGCTGGCGGCCTGTGGGGCGGAGCTCGATGACTTTCTGCTGGTAGAGGCTGATTCCGAAGAGTTGCGACGAAGAGGGACTGGAGTTACCGTATCTGACGGAACGGTCAGTATGCGGCCCCCTGCATAGATTCGGACAAACTTGTAGCGCAAAAGGATCATTTTGACCCATGCATAAGCCAGAGGGGACAACTCGACGTCGTCCTCGAGCAGCAGACCGTAGGAGTCATTGCAGTGCGGATACCATGACTCGACGACAGCGGGAAGTAAGCCTCCGTGGATGACTCGATGGTGGAGGAACACATCACCGTGGACCCATTCAAAGTTATTCACGATATCCATGGTTTCGAGGTCAGAAGTTTGGTCCATATTGATTCTTATATCGATCTTGTCACCATAGAATAGCGTACGTTGGATCGATTCGAGCAGACGCCGGAGTGAGTGTGGTCGATTATTCGTAATCACAGCGAGAGTGATTTCGGGGACGTTCCAATCTGTGTTTCATTACCAGTGAAAGATGAGTCAGTGAAAGAGAAAGGACAAACTGCGCAGTTCCTGTAGAGTCAAAGTGCCAATCCACTCGGTATACGGCAACTCGGAGCGAGGGATTCTCATCAAGGTAGTGTTAAGAAAAGGGGGTTGCTCCAGAATCCACGAGAACATCGATGAAACGAGGTCCTGGTGGTCCAGACCAATCACTACGTCGGGTATCGATCCTAGAGAGTCGAGCCAGTCGGAAAAACTTGGATACTTTGTTGAGCGCCGAAAGTAGGGTATAGTACAATTTCGCTCGTTGACGACGCCCAAAAATTCAGCTTGATCGACTGTATCATACAGATAGGCCAACAGGGTATACCCTTGGTGAAAGAGCTTGCATGTCGCGGGGATAAAATTTGTGAGGTCTTCTTTTCGAGGAAATGCCAGAACAAAGAAACCATTGGGGGATACAAAATCAACGAGAGTGCGAACATCAGGATCGTAGTCAACAGGTCCATCGAGTTCCAATCTGGAACCACAAGTCGGTGCGTCCAAGATCTCTGTGCCGATAACGAGACCACCAAACGAGCCGAGGGTCGATTCAGCAACGTAATGTCCCAGTACGGGCCAGACTGGAGAAGCGAGAGGTGCCCCGGCCAAGAGAGCAGAGGGTGCGACAAAAGGAGGAACGAGAAAAGTTGCAGGCTGTAGGCGGTCAGACGATGAGAGTTGGGACCAGTTTTGAGCGGTCCCAACGAATCCGCGCGGTCCAACAGGCACATGTACTGCGCGCGGGCGCATGAGGTATGCTCTGTCACACTCGGATATCTCGCTAAAACCGTGCTCGTCGAGGATAAGAACCCACGGGGTCTTTACTCTGGCGACGAGTGCGAGAGCAGCTTGATGATGATGCGTTGAACTAGACCAGGGGTAAAGGGACACTTTTGGGTGATCGTGCGTAGCATTCGACAGAGCATGACGAAGTCGACGACGAGTGTCTGCGAGAAGGGACTGAGGACAGAGGATCGCGACTTCGTAAATGATGTTGGTAGATACGAGAAAGGGATCCAATAAGTCGTGTAGAGTAGTCGGAACGACGGGCAGCACGACGGTGAGCGAATTGTCGTCGACAAAGGGCGCGCGTATGAGCGTCGTCGGCGAGAACGGCGGCGACGGCGGGCGGGATCTTGATGCGGTGAGCCAGAGTACGCCGAGAACGAGCGAGAGGGGTAACAGCCATCGACGGTACATTTGTGGTCAAAGTCGATTACAAAGTCCGCTCGTCACTTCTTCTTCTCCTACCCCGATGGCCTCAACGTCCGACATAGCGCTCAAGGCTGAAATCGCCCGTCTTACAGGTGCATCCATCATCGTATTTACTGCGGCAGATCGCTGACGAGCCCACAGGCGCAATCAACCAGCACAAGATCCAACAACGACATCGTTTCCTGCCAAGATCAGCCCCACAGGCCCCCACCTCGACCCGCGACGTCGTCATCGACGGCATCACCTTTCAGTCCTCTTCTCGTTCTCTCGTTCGCAAGGACTGTGAGTCATGTTCAGTTATTTACATCTCAACCGGATCACGACTTACCCCGTCCAGTACCGAAACCCCCTGCTGCGCCCAAGGCCCCACTCAAACCGATACCCCGGACGACCGATTACTCAAGAACAACACATGGACACCGCATCCCTTCCCATCGAGCTTACAAACCAAAGGTATCTTCCCACAACCAGCAACAACGCCCAAGGAACCGAAATATGACCCTCAACAACACGCGCCGGCCAACACAGTCTGTTCACAGCCACAATTCCTACCGCTATCCCCATCTGATTCCGCGTCATAGTGGCCGCCAGCCTAACAAGCGCATGAAATACCTCAACAAGCCCTGCCCCCGTTTTACCACGACCGGTGCGTCTCCGATTGATTCTTCCCATGTTCTATCCTCAACACGCGCGCTCGTATACGGCTGCTCAGGCGCCTGCAGCCGCGGTCTCACGTGTATGTACCAGCACGACTCCAACAAGATTGCGATCTGTTGGAACTTTTTGCATGGTCACTGCCCCAACACTACCGAATCCTGCAATCTATCACATGACCCCATCCCGGAACGCACTCCCCTCTGTGTTCACTTTGCGAACAATGGACGGTGTACTCGGGAGAAGTGTCCGTTTCCTCACGTCCGCGTGGGCCAGCGGCACGGCATCTGTCGTGACTTTGCAGTACTTGGCTACTGCTCCCGGGGTCTCGACTGTGATATGCAACACGTCCGCGAGTGTCCTGACTTTGCGGAAAGGGGCACTTGTTCAACCAAAGGATGCAAGCTTCCGCATGTGATTCGCGCCAACCGTAACCGCAAAGCACCAACTACGACCAAGGCGGACAAGAATGATTCTCCCTCTCTGCCCTCGGAGAATGCGGCTACTTCAACAACCATCTCTGGTTCTGATGGGATCTCTAACAATGCATTGAGTGCACAACAGACCTCAGTCCAGGATGCTCAGCTCGGTGATGAGTACATTTCGCTCATGTTCAACGAAAGTGAAGAGAGTGATGACGACAGTGACGACGATGACGCTGACGCAGAGAACGAGGATGCTAGTGACGAGGAAGAGGGTGATAGCCCCACACAAGAAGATGGACCAGACACTGGCCCTTGAACGCTGCACTTTGTACTACTTTTTTCACATTTGTTTATCTGTCTGTTTTGAATAAAAGAATTCTTTCCGGACCTCAGCGTGATAATGGGCATCACATCATGACTTGGATCGATTTTCGACATGATTGCATACGTAAAACAGTGTAGTGATGATGAAAACCCGTGTAGTAGTATTTTATTATGCCTCTGTAAGCTCACGCAGACGACGAACCGTGCTATGCCAGATGTGAGGAGACGGAAGGACCCGATTGAACGCAGATATGGCTCACCTCCGCACTGTAGCAGCTGCGGTCGTTGATACTGTCCAAGCACCGCCAGCGATCGTCTTTCTGCAAGCACGGCATTTCCATATGCCAACTGCCGTACGCTTGACGGAGTCCTATCGATTTCAGATGGTCAAGTACGTTTGCGAGTATTAAATGGGGCATTGCTTGCCTTGCCGCAGAACGTGCAAGTGTAGCGAGCGTGTTGCGTCACTTCCATCTGGTGCGAGCAGCATGATCAACGAGTCGTCCATAAAATACAGCACGGAAGAACGCACCTTTTTCACCTGCTTTCGCAGGGAGGCACCATAACGCTGTACGATTTTCGACAGGTGAGTTTGGTAGACGGGGCGGGGTGGATGGTACGCACAGTGCCGTACTTTCCGGTCACACCAACTTTGCGGGTACGTTTGGTCTAGAGAACGGCTGTGAGTGCACGCAGGTCTACGTGGAGACGAAAAGGACTTGCCATTATTCGAGAAGCGGCGGTTGGTTTTGACAAGGCGAGTGTTCAGGGTACACGGATAGTGAGGCCATCGGAAATCTCCGGTGGACTGTACAGTTCCAGCCACAACGAATGTGTTTGTCAGCAACTATTCCCACACTGACGTCAATCCAGAGAAAGTACTGGATGAATTGCTACTGAATTCGCCCTCCAAAAATCTCCACCCGGTCACTTGCGAGCTGGTACAAATGGCTTCTCCCCCGTTGGCGGTCGCCAACATCATAACAGACAATGGATTTGATTATGCAGACAGCTGCAGAGCTCTTGCTCCTTCCCTTCAAAGTAGTCAGGAACTTCGGATCCCCTCAACAACCCTCTCGACGTCCGGAACAGAGATCGAGATCGAAAAACGAATTGACCACCCCCGACGCGAAGCGACGCCCACACCCTTGCTTCAATCAGTATCGCAGCCACCGGGATCTCTTCTGCGCTTGACTCTCCCACCACCTATCAATCCCCCTTATCGGTGTGGAAAGCCCAAACACAGGTTCCTTTGCCCTCACCTTCTTCCCCACTGTGTACACAGCCGTGCCAGTGTCGATCGGCCCAGCATAGATGCCTCCACACTTGCCTCAACACATACCCACTTGCTCAATCATACTATCGGCATTCACCTCAGCGATATCACACAATTCGTGCCTTTCTCGTTGCGCTTACAGCGTATATACGCGCGTTGTCATCTTTCCCACCGGCGCACGAAGTCAGCGATAAGCACTGTGAAGAGAAAAATGCCTAGGGGAGGCAAATATCCGTGCGAGACGGAATGATCCATCGGTGATGACTTCGATACACGAGAAACGCTTCCTTGCTGTAGGTCAGGCTAACGCCAAAGGCGAAAGCGAGCTCCTCTCCGTCGGTAGCGAAATAACCATCGTCGTTGAGTGTATTTTGCAGGTCTTGCGACGCTCGTCCACCTTGATAGTCCAGAATTGAGTACGACACAAGTCTCGAAGGAGCTGAGGGCCAAACAGGAAACGCCCCTTTAACTTCACGACGGCCGGTTTAACGTGGAACGAATCATGGGATGAAAATTGGAGAACCCGGAGTTTGCCTACCCCTCTGCTTGTCATACGACGGATGGAGTCCAGACGAGGTGGTTCATTTGGCCTTCGTGATGCAGCTTGCAGGGTTCCAGTCTGTGCTGGGATGATGTGGGCGATGGACGACGGACAGACGAACGAAATTGCATCAAAGTTTTTACGAGAATTTGGTGGATAAGTCTGGTAATGGCATCCGCACTCAACAAGACGATGAATTCATTAACCGGCAGTGTTCCACTCGATCAGCGAATTCTGTATGTTCATATTGGTGCCTAGTGAACGTTAGATTGTGTGTAGATCGTATCGTTGTATGGTTGCCTCGTACATCTCGTTTGTATTCACTATTTGTGACCTGGACACTCATGGAAAGGCCCACAGCCCTATGTCTGTGGATCGGGATCAGGCCATTGGGCTACGGTACAGTACAAGTATGGGCAATCAAGGCAGCGGTTTCGAGCCTGCGAATGCTCTCGTCAGGGGGTTGCCGCTACCCCGACCGCTGGTCATCCGAGATTCCGAGTCCGTTTATGGTTCAACATTCAGCTACTAATCTTAAGCAATATTGAGGGAGTTGGACAGACTTGCAGAGGCGACTATGGCGATCGTGAGTCGAGTCGCTATGCACCCTAGGTTCAACTTAGTTGACTGGCATGCCAAGCCTGAGCGTGTTGCGAAAGTAATAGACAAACGGGAACACACACCGTTTAGCCGTTGGGAAATTCCGGAATGGCTGTTTGCTCCAGAGCCCGAAATTGAAACCACACCAGTCTTTTGGGACTACTACCCACGAGATATTTGGGTGGACGAAGTCAACCGGACTGATGACCCAGTGGAATGGCCCAAAACGAATTGGGAACGCCGGTATTATGGAACGTGGCCTGCCTCGGATGACGCTGGGGGTACTGACCTTGGAGGACCCTCTGGTCTCGAGCTTAATGGAACTCCAGTACAACAAGGCACACATGCACGAATCCAACACCGAGACCCATGGTGGTAGTGGCGAGACAGGAGCAGAGCTCGACTGGAGCGAGGAGGTGATGGAATAAGTGAGCCCGGGAGCTCGCTGGAGGGGAGGATATGTAGCGAGGCGGAGTGCTTGGCCATCAAAAGGTCAGTTGAGGAGTCGGACGGTGACCAGGGCGGCCAGTATATAAGACGATAGCCTAGCTTGTTATCCCCCTCAGTAAACTTCCACATTTTAAGTTTGCTCCGTGTGAACTCTAGTAGTGTTCCTCTAGGCTAGTACGCTAGCCAGTTGTCACACGCAGGCTCGGCTTGACCTCAAGTGAGGAGAAGCCGCTCACTTGGCAGGGTATAAAAAGGACTCTCCACTGTCCTTTAGGAAGTCAGCGGCTTCAGTCATGTTGTTCTTATTGACAGCATTAACAACGATGTCATACCTCAGATCGAGGATTCTGCTTTCAATCCGTTTGTCCAGCAAATACCTGACGGCCAAACAATCTTCCAGCATTTCTTTGGTAGTCTTCACAGGTTTCTCAAGCATGGAAGGGTCATCGAGAACGAAGCGGTCCCCTTTCTGTCGACAATTCGGAAAGAGTGTTCGGGTAGGATCCCGGCGGCGCGGCGCCAGATGTCGATGGTGGTCCACGGGCATGTCGAGTGAGGAGCAGCGTTAGACGAACGAGTACAAGCAACAGGCCCCCCAACTCCTGTTAAATACCTGCAGGTCATTGGCAATCGGTCGGGCCTTCCAAGTTCCTAAGTCTACAATCTGTTTCACGTCGTGTAATTCCAAATGTTTGTTGACACTTTGCAGGTAACATATCTGATGTAGGGCATCCAGGTTTCCTCTCTGGTCACGTATCTCACTTGCAACATGATCTCACTGCCTTGTCCTGCCAATTATCTTGTCGGCCATCCATTGACTCTATATCCTCAAAATCGACAACTTCGAAGTGCTCGAGCCATGATTTCGGAGGTGGACACCCTGGTGTTTTCAATTCATTTGATAAGTCCAGCTCGAACGTGTTGTTGTCATAGTCCGATACAGTATGATTTTGTAGCCGATGAACTTCGGCTCAGCTTCCTACCCTGTGTCCTTTGATGAGGACATATTTTCAATCGAAACGTGTACAAAATCATTCATGCTGAGCGGCCACACAACCGTTTCCGATTGGTGGTTCGTCTTTGTTTGACACCCGCATTGATTAGCGCGTTGTGGGCCTGCCATCACAGCGCTCTTCAAATCCGCTGAGCGAGTATTCATGCACGCCTAGGTTGTCTCAAACCTCGAGAGGTTCACTGCGAACTCAAAAGAAGGTAGGCGGGTTACCCAACTTTCCCTCTGGTTTGGGGAGATACAGCATCGCAGCATGTGGCCTACGGTCTGATTTGCTCCTTCGATGAGCCGTCAGTTCGCGGGTGGTATGCACACGATCGCTAACAATGACCTCCAGCAGACCATAGTGTTCGTCTATATATATACTTCGGTGAACACTTCAGTCCGACTCAGAACCAGATGCACCATGCTGATGAACAAGTCGACAGCGGTTGTGATGGCTTCAAACTCGCTCTCCTGGTTTCTAGACAGGGGAAGGGGGCCAACATAGTCCATCCCGATCCGTTGCCATAGCTGCGACGGAACGTCGAGCATATGTCAAAGTCCGTATGGATTCTGTTTCGACGGCTTACTTCGCTTACAAGCCACATAGGATTCCCGAAACACGTGTATGACGCGAACTATTTCCTTACCATACGTACTCGCACAGGTAAGCGAGGTCGTTGTGGCTCCCAGTGCGCTTGGTTGATTAGCTGCTCTCGGATAGATCGTCCGTCGACGATAACTAGGCACAGTAATTTCCGCCTGTCGGAGCACACATACGAGCACGTAAACTCGCACACATTGATCCCATCTATTCAGTCGAATCAATTCGTGCCGCTGAAATCCAGGTACTCTTCCAGCATTTCTTTGGCGGAAATGCTGGAAGAGTGCCTAGCGTCAGGCAGCCATCAAGGATCGTCGTCAAGCCTCTTGTTGGACCCTCAGATCAGGCCAATGGAACACTCAAACGAGGCGGACCGACACGCACGAAACCCGGAGTAATCTTCGTCCTGGCTTACCTACCAGTGAATCAATTAAAAAGTCGACTCGACTATGTCTATCGCTGGCACTGTGAATGGCTTTCTCGAGTTTCTTCTCGAGCTTTGTTCCTCCAGAAGCGTCCTCGTAATGTGCGTTTCGTTTGTCGTCCTTCCAACCGTGTCTTTTCCATGACCATGACCTGTGTCGAAATTTTGTAACTCGCAGGTCAACATAAACGGTGTTCAACTGGCTCCTGGCTTGCCGGTCCTTTCCCAAAGACGTATATCCGCCTCCCGTGGAAAACGAGGCTGGTAGTGCACGACTTTCTAACGCGGAAGAAGTGGTAAATATAGTTGTACAAGTCACTGTGCACTACATTTATATACAGATAGTGGTAGATGTTGCAATTCGTTACTACAAAGGTTTATGCCCATCGTCCAAGTAATGCCATGATACCAGTACCAAGCAACATGCAACATAAGGCGTACGCAAGCTTCCCTGCAGATGCATTATTCATTTCTTTGCTGAATATGAACTCGTGTGCCATTAACTGCAACGTCGAGTCAGAAATGATTTTGGAAATAGAAAGGATACACATCTACCTCGACCAAACCAGTGTACAGCAATATCCCTGCACTTAAAGAATCCATCACACCGCTGACGATGGACGCCGTCGTGCTATTAGGATTGTAGGTGTTGCGAATACCAAGGCCTGCCGCGATCCCCACCGGTGTTGTGATAGCGTACAAAAAGGCTGCGCAGTAGGGAATATAGTTGTACTTGGGTGGCAGACGCATGAACGCCAATCGTGACCCGATACCCAGACCTTCAAATGTTTCTTCAAAGGAATGTCGTCAGCTGCAATCTTTTTTTTTCAACAAGTCACTCACGATGAAAAACGATCACAATAAAGAGTATCTTGAAATCCGGATCCACAGCCAGCGTTAGCCCGACGAGCAAACTACACACACGATAGCTAATTAGATTTGGTTCCTCTAGATAGAGAAACACGGGCTGACCTATGCAATAGGACGCCAAACTCTAAAATGAACACACCGATGACCTGCGCCATCGCCGAATCATCAAAATGTACTGCGGTTATCTGAGATGCCTCCAGATCAGACGCGGAATTCTTGTCCTCGAAGGTCTCTTCCGGGCCGTGAGCGGCATGTGAACCGATTCCATGTCCATGGGGGTCTAAACCACAAGGTCATTCACAATTCTTTGACGACAGTGAGTGATCATTGATCACATACCATGACTTATGCCTATCTTGGCAAGCTTTGCCTTCCCCACACGAAAGGCGACGATTTCTATAATAAAAATTCCGAAAAGACTGAGCATTGCCAGGGCGAGGGGGTACGGCTGGTGTCGTGGATTTATCGAGAGCGTATGAGAAAGACCATGCATCGAGACGCACGTATACTTGCCATGCCGGCGATAGGCATGGTGATCCAAGCTCACTTATAGCAGAGGCTAATAAATGGATGAAGGCAGTCGCAATCTGCAAAACTGATAAGGAAAGTTAAGACTCCTAAAGTTTAAGGAGCTCACGATCACTCCCGAGCCAAAATATTTTGCAAACCTATGGTCGTGTAAGCAACCTGTAGAAATAAAGAGAAATGATAGGAGGACTGACTCGAACACGGCGTTCGGCACTTTCAACCAATTCGATCTCTTAGTGAGAACAGGGAAGAATGCACCAAAGCCTGAAGTTACGAGGATCACGAAGACCGAGCCTATGCGCAGGCTGGTGTACGTGTCCGCACCACCACCATTACCACAATCTGAAGACATGGTCGAAACCGGTAAGAGACGAAGTGATGAGAGTTTTGCACTGACTGAAACATGTGTAGTTCGCTTAATAGGATGACCAGTGGGAGATCAACTGCGAGGGTCCTCACTCCTTAACATGGCGGCACGGTACCCTCCCAGTCACAAATTATTGGTCATCGATGATCCATCGAAGGGTCGATATTTTGGGGTAGAGAATGTCACAGGTATATTGATAAGATGTGACTAACATCCTTCTTTACCTATTCTCTTCGAAAGGAGGTTCACTTGATCTGCGACAACATGCAAATGAGAAAGAGGAGTTGACAAAATATATGCTGCGTAAAAGGTCAACTTCATCACGACGTGACTTCTCCGACCTGCAGTAGGACTGAAGAGTGCGCTCATGTCGGACATCATCCTGATGGTCGTCGCAGACGGATGGTTCTCCCCGAGAGATGTTGACACATCGGCTTCTTTCGATGAAGGCTCCGAGATAGTGATCCTCCGAGGTCGCAAAATATTTGCAACGTCCTCCAGTAGGATACACATAGTCTTGCTCTCGACGCTTCCCTATTCTGTTGTCAACGAAACCAAGGGGGATCAGACACGGCCACAAACTTACTGGATCAAGTCGTGACCAAAATGAGATCACCGCATCAGTCAGGGAAGCGTGCCTTAAATTTGACCGGGGATCAGCAAGGAATGGGACACATTGAGATAATATCCTGCGTGCTTCATATTGATCTTCTGGGTCGTGGGTTGCTGAAGCTAGCGGTGACATCGATAAATGTCGAGTGACATGGGCGTATGCGAGACTAGACTCCAACTGCTCGTGTCAGTTCAGAATGGGTAGCAAATGACACATACATGACGGCGCATATATTGTACAGAAGTGACACGCCACGAGAAATTTGGTCCACGAGGTTGGTGGGAATCACCATCATTTCCGGCGTCGCCCCGTATGGAATACGGGAGACCGATGGTTCGTCGCGATCTGTAGACGCTTCCCACCACGGGAGCTGCCTGGTTTTGTCAAGCTCAGCGCTGTCCAGTAGTTTCCGTACCAGACCGCTTGATGGATCCTTGAGTGCAGCGAAGAACGCGTCCCTCTCCTTTGCGGTTAATAAACGGAGCAAATCATCGGCTGACGCAGAAGCTAGGACAGGATTATTCCTTTGGAGCAGAATATACAGAGGATGACTCACATACATCTATGTCGGAAAAGCGGTGGGTAATGTCGTCCACTTCATGTTCCTCATCAGAATGGAGAGATAAACCATCATCGTTCGCAGAATTGTCGGCCTCTATCCTCCTGAGAAATTCAAGCATCTTATCCCTGTCTCCCTCCGGAGTCGACTTGATTCCGACCTCAATCTCCTTCCGATAAAACCTTTCAGAGCACTGTGAATGTAGCTTTTCGGGCCATTTGTTAGGGTTCGACAATACACATAGACCGAAAAGCACACCTCCGATCGAAAACAATCGAGGGTGCAGTAGAGAATATTGCACGACGGGCACGTGTACCTGGAAACACGTTTTCCACAACTTGAGGGTCATAATCTCAGAGAGTCCGTTCAGGTGATAAAACAGGTGGTGAGACGCACATCCCACAATACACAACACCCAAACTTGGTTCATCCGAATCATGGGTCTTGATTATAGGCGTCGTCATATGGACATCCGACGGCATTGTTCAGCTGGCGAGAACCTTGAAATAGGTATGATGCCAAATAATGGCTTGAAGAATGTTTGCACGAGGTGACGGACTCATCTCGGAGTTCCAAAAATGGTCAACACACACCGATCGTATGTAGTGGCGCAAGGCGCCAGTGTCCCGACTCTCATGTGAAGGATCAAAGTATGTGTGCAGTAGTACAACATATAACGCATATCTATCTATTCTTCCACTCAGGTGAGATCGGAAAATTCTTCGGGAAGCAATCCACGATACAAATTGTTTGTGAGCGTATATGATACGCAACATTCGTTTGGAGACTCGGAGAGCTAATTATACACTAACCGACACGAAAGTTGGCGGCACTGCCTTGCCAGCTTGTCGTAAGCTATGCAATAGTGGGCGGATATAACGTGTAACTTCACGTTCTTGTTTCTAGTGCCTCCGTCTATACCTTCTCCCAGGTTACTAAACCTTTCGCGAGACAAAATGAAATCAAAAGGTTCTTATTTTCTTCTGTTTGTGAGAAGAGCACTGAAATGACGTTGACATTCGTGTCAGCCAAAAAGCGGTTGTCTCGTCGAACCAAGCACGAGAAAGCTCAGGACAGGACGGACTCTATTGGGGAGGCAACTGTCTCAGTCGATGAGATACTTTTACGAGCAGAGTCCGAATTCGCGAAGTTTCAGCGGGGGGACGGGGTGGACCACATTAGCGAGGCAGTTGTCCTTGATCGCCAAGCACTGGATCGTTGCCCGCCTGGTCGCCACGAGCGATGGGGCCTACTGAATCAGCTTTCCATTCATCTCTGGCATCGTTATAAACATCTTGGGGCGATAGAAGACGTCGAAGAAGGCACTGTCTGTTCCAGAGAAGCACTAGAGCTTTGCCCAGAAGGGCACCCACTTCGTTCATCGTCGTTGAATAATCTCGCACTCTATCTCTCCGATCGTTCCAAGCGGCTTGGAAAAATGACGGACCTCAACGAGGCTATCGTTTTCGGGAGACAAGCCCTCGACCTCCTCCCGTCAGGGCACCCAGATCGATCAATGT
>JBBPPG010000792.1:0-15645 GCA_038091855.1 Leccinellum luteum
CCCTGCGCTCCTTCTTGGGATGGAGTTTCTCCTTGCCGACATAGAGCCCGTCGCGGAGGAGGCTGTTGGCTGCTTGTGGGTTCGCCATGTTGAAGAGGGCGTGGGCGACGCGTTGGTTCTCATTGCGTTTTGAGATTTGCTTGATCCATTTGGAGGCGGTGATAGAGCCTTCCGTGAGGTTGTTCTCTGTTTCTACGGCTCGTAGCCAGTTGTCGTCAGCGATGGGGGAGCTTATGGGAAGGAAAGGGACCATTATTGTGTAGGTGCGGTCTTTGATGTCCGCTGGGGTGCCTAGAGCGTCTAGGAGGAGTTGTTTGATCTCTTTGTCGCGAATCCACTGGGCTGAAGTTTCGGAGTCGAGTTCTAGTATGAGGCCTCCGTTCTTGAGCCTTGTGATTGCTTTTATAGTTGGGGTTGGGGTATCCGCGTCTCGTAGGTTGTGGACAGTGTTGATGACGTTCTGAAATTGGTCAACGAGTTCCTGTGTGGGTTGGCCTACCTTGTGTAGTGTCTGCCCCTTGTGTGGGTCAATGAGTATTTGACGTTCCTTGACGGTCGCTCGTCCGAGAGCAGTTGCTGCTGGGGTGGGCATTGATGCATGTGGTGGGCGGTTCTGGGTGGGCAGAGTGTGTGAGCGTGCCGCGTCGCTGTACGACTTACCGATGGCTTCCTGCGTGGTTTGTAGTGTTTTAAAGCGGTCGACGTTGGTTGAGAGTGCTTCGTTGGTTTCCATGAGTTTTGCTACGTGAGTTGATATGGACGTGATCACGTTTTTGGTGACCGCTTTCGCTAGTCCTTCTTGCAGAGAGGTGACTAGGGTGCTAGATACTTCTAGTTCGATCTCGCTTTTGAGCAAGAACGCGACTGCTCTAATGGCTTCTCTGGCTGGGAGCGGTACCTTATCTAACTGTGTGATGTGGTGCAAAGCGGTGACTAATTGTTGAGCGTAAATCGGTTCACCTTCATGGATCAATAGCTTTTTCCTCAAATATTGTTCTCCTGTTTTGGCGTCTGTCACTGCGTAGTCTTCGGTTCCGAGTAGTTCCTCCCCGAGTGGGTTTGCTAGTGAGGAGCTTCTTGTTGATCGGATCGGGTTCGCTGATGGTGCGGGAGCCGGGGGTTGAGGGGCCGGGCCTTTTGCAGTCTTGCCGGAGGTAGGCTGCATTGGCCGGGGGGTTTGGGGGGGCAAGAGGGTGTTAGTAGGGTTGTAGGTAGTGAGTGCTTACTGTCGATGTAGTACAGCCTTGAACTCATTCTCAGCACTAAACGTGACTCTCGAGGGGGATGGGGGATACCGCTTGAACATGCGCTGGACACAGCCGTCAGATATATCCACACCAAGTGCTTTGGTGACACTCATTGTAACTTCTCCTAACTCTCAAACACTGGCACCGATTAGCTGAACACTGGCCCTAAGGCTGTCGAGCGCGATGACACGTCGACAGCTGTCAAATTCGAGAAAATGATCTCATTCGTTCCAAACCACTGGGCACCATTGCCTCCGGATCCCTTAACAAACAGCGAAAGGCGCATCCGAAAGGCCTTGTAATGCATTTTATTTTTAGTTGATCCTCAGCCTGTCCTAGGCCTGGACCCTATAGGTTTACTAATAAGTACTTAGAGCGCGTGAGTGAACTTTGAAAAATATTACAATGTTGAAAACATACAGCAGTATAAATTAGCTATGACTTTTGTCGGTTAGATTAAGTTGCATTCCGGATTCATGACTGGCGTAGATCGACGTACCTGGCCCATCACAACCAATCATGACGGTCCCCTGCTCCCTGGGCCAAAGAATCGACTGAACATTTCAAAGGTAACTCGACCAACTGGCCTCATGATTCGAATTATTTGATTTTGAAACACAGACAGTATATGATTCAAGCTTGAAGTGTCCGTTTACGTCGCATTACGAGTCGATAGAGGGAATGGCACGTTACTCACTGCGCTGGTCGTCGTCTCGGAAAGGGACGCACTGTGGCGCAGAGCCACAGTGCAAGGTCTTCGGACAAGCGGCACAAGCGAGAGGCACCGCTTCGGCACTTCCTCTCTCGCCAGCACTCATCCAAGCCCATTTCGGCACACCCACCACCTCTATTTCCCATTTCGGCACCTCACAGCCCACTTCCCTGGGGTCCGGAGCGCGCGATCCCGATTGCCGGGTACACGCGTCTGCGAGGTGTTCCACCCTCGCAGCTCACGCCACTGTCCTGCGCCAGCCACTGCCTCCCTTTCCTCCCGGCGCATGGAGCGACGTCCAAAGATGGGGATCCGGAATGTAGGGGATGCAACCTGAACCCACCAATCTATAGTGGAAGCCTTCAAGCGTACGATATATCTTCGCAACGGAGCGTGTCGTGAATTGCCCAATACAAAGACACCGTATGTGTTGTTCCTCCTCCAATCATGCCTCTCCAATTCCAGCGAACCACGTGTCAATGCTTGGACAACCGAGGCTCCAAGTCGGCGACAGCTCTTCCGCAATGTCGGCTCTCGGACTCGCTGCCATGCCAGCTGTCCAACTCGATCGCAAAACTTACTAACTTAAAACATGTGGTCTTTTTCTCGCTGATTTGGATCTCCCGATCCGTTCTGGGCGGCGACGTGTCGGGTAAACTTCCTCGGAAGTAGCACCCTTATAACTTCGGAAGACCTAGATATTAAAGAGTTGGACTTTGGCTCGAGGAAGCTACATTGTAGATTGCACTTCAAAAGAAGTCATAAAACTTGAACATATCGTAAGTAACGAACTTCAGAACAGATAGTCATTACTTACGTGCGCGTATAATCACAAGTTGATGCTGTGGATTAAGTTTCGAGTTCTTTTGTATGATGTGATCGAATATTGGACACCTCAGCTGTTTGCCACGAAGTTCACTACAGTCGACTGTCAGAAAATCCATACCTATCGGGATAGGGCCGGGGCTATGGGTTATGGTTATGGGAAAGTAGTCGCTGAGACTAGCCTACGATAGGTTTGATCATGATACTTGACATTGTGAGTCCGATCCTTATATCATACTAATCATAGGGCTTCAAGTTGCATGGTTGCAGGGAGGCTGTTCGACTACTGGCAATACTTGATTAGTTATCATGATCTTCAACTTGCGTATCAATGAAACTTAAGCGAGGCCGTTCTCGCGTTGAGTCCCCGACATCGCTGAGAGTAGAGTCTCGGCTAAATGGCAATAATGGCAGCTAGAGTCCCGTCCGCACTTTGCAGCAGATTGTAGTTTGTTTGTTCCTCCTACATAGCACGCCAGGGACATTCTACGTGGCCTCTTCTTTGCCGTCCGAGTCGGATCCCGAACGCTGGAGAAGCCAGGGCTGGGAAGACGCTACTAAAACGCTGCCTGAAGAGGAACAACGATTAGAACAAGAACAACAACGTATCGACTGGGCAATGCCTCAGCTCAATCGTGAAGAAGTGCCAGTTTGTTCACCCTTCTAAGGGAATCACTCCCTCCCCTGCCCAGCCTTTGCTTCCACGAGAGATGGAGAAGTTGATGGGAGAATCGTCATTGATGACATCATTACCAGGAACAGTTTACGCCTACCGGTACCACTCGCCAATTTTTTTTTTTTTTCACGCCTCCCGGGTCTTTCAACAACCACCGTTCCACATCATCGACGTAGCGTTTCTGTGGAACCCAATTAACCGCCACATGTGGTCACAAGGACCGCCCGAGTGACGTGGATATGATGGAACAGTGCACGGATGCACGTTTCCTATACCCTCAACCCAGGGTGCACTGAGCCGTGGTGCAATGCTATCACATCACATTCCAGAAGAACTTCTCAGGGGCGAAACGCGAGGCAAACACTCGACAATTGGATTACGCCCACGGCACAAGGGGGCGTGTATCCCCATTTTTAGCGGAAATGCCTCCAGTCCCTTGGGTGGCGTCACGTCGCCGCTTCAACACGCTCCGGGGATGTTCTAATCCCGCAGGACCCGTTGAAAGCCTGATAATCAGATGGAATGGTATCAGCGATTTTGTTGAAACTTTTAAAGGTATCGTGGTACGTTTTCAGCGTTACCCATTGCCCGTTCTTCCCCACTCTCTGGCCTCTTGATGTTACCATTCAGAACAGACCGATCAAATCTCTCTCCTCTCAAGAAGGCCACAAGCCCACGGGTTGACTGCCGTGCCGTGTTTTCTACAGACAATCAAACAGCAGTATTGTCTCCCACCAAGGATGTTTTCTCGCGACGTAACGAACACTTCGAAGGTGCCCGTAAAAGCACCCAGGATATTATGCTTCATGGAGCTCCACTCCCTCTCCTCTGGGTGGGTCGCGATACAGGTTCTTATCGGAGTTTCTCAAATGAAGGGTTCAGGTCCTTGTCACGGATAATGTTATACCGGATTATGCCGTACCATTTTCAGCAGCATATGGTGGCCCTCAGTTCATCGCAAGAGCATTCTTAGAGGTGAGGTCATGGTATCCCGTCCCTCGTATGTTGATCTGATATTTACTTTGTCTGTCCACTCTATCCGGACTAAACGCAGGGTCAATACTGTAAGAACTTGAATCCGTCGTGACCTTTCCTCGTTCACAATCACCTTGATCAGGCATAGGCAGGGCAGGGACCGGATTACCGCTGGGCGCCCTCATTGACTATGCCGGTCGCCAGCTGACGGTCAGTGCTAAATGCATCTCGCCTATTGGATTTATTGATGATATTTCGCGATCGATTTGGTTAGGTAAAGCGGTATGAAGTCCTCTGTTTCGCCACCGAAATGCGATGGAGCCTCACGCAAGGACTCGAAACCCTCCAACAATGCTCCTATATCGTTTCGAGTGCTGCAAAACGCTCATGTAAATCCAACACTCTTCGTACCTCTCAGACCGAGATTGCTGCTAGCTTGCTATTTGATAGTGATATTTTGCGTGTTATCCCTGATAATGGGGTGTGCCATGCTGCTTCTACGGAAAGGAGGTGCCTATTCTGCGCAGCTTCAACCGTCGACGCTCTGACCCACGCACCCTCAGCCGCAATTACTCCACCGATAACCATCATAGTACATCGCCTCTGTCCCCCATCAGCCGTCGCGTGATCGAAGACATAGTGGACACGGCGAAGTTGACTCGGCAATCTTCTCAGCGTTCGCCGGCACCTCTTGCTATTCCCCCACGCCACGAACATCTAGCTAGTGACTCCCAACGAGTCAAGCGATCCCTTGACATTGAGAGTGGACAGACACCAAGGTCGCAGACCGAGCGGTCTTCGGAATTGTTCCCTGCAATCGGGCAGGTGGTTAACAGGGTCCGCAGACTAAGTTCTTATGCGAAGTCTTCTGGGTTGGTTTTTCCATTCGTCTGCGAGAGACTAATTCATTCCGTCCACTAGGAGCACCCCAACAATACAGGATTCAACGAACTTTCAACAGTCTGAATCTCGTCGTCGGACTCCCTCCCTCTTGGAATCGCCTATAGCTCGTCCTATAAGTTCTCAACGCGTAGAAACTCACGGTCGCTCTCATGATGCAATCGTTGCTCCGATTCCTCGAGCTAGTTACATCCCTCCTACTACTCATCTCTTACTCTCGCAACCATTCGACGATCATACACATTCGACGGCTCCTATAATTAGCTCTCCCAAGCAGCTGGCTCGTTTTGATGATAATCCCGCCAGACATGACCAGCAAGATGTTGAGGGCGAAGTTTACCCCGGTGGTTTCGCGTTCGTTTTCGGTATGCTTCTAGTATCATTCTTCTCTGAATCCTCTTGTAGGCACGCTAGGTCGCGTAGTACAGTTAGGGTGTCTTCCCCACTGACCGGCCGTCTCGGTCATACTGGGACTGGTGTTGCGGCTACCTCTCGAGTCTCCGAGCGTGACTTGATAGGAAGATCTTTGGAGGGATCCTATCAACCTTGGGTTGGGGCAAGTCCTCACGAAAGGAATCCCCATACTCAACCTTTCTCCGTGGACTCATCAGTCCAGATACCCCAGATACGTACAACATCCCCTCCTCGACTAACGGAACGATCTTTGGTGGATGTGGAGGAGGGAGTTAGTGATCGGTTTGTGTCACCTTTGCGGTGATAACCTGTGTTGACGATTTTTTAGCGAGATTGTTTCTGAGAGAATTGGTGCCCATCGTATTCATACGGTTGAGGGGCCCGCCGATAGTCGCAACATTCAAATCGCTACCATGGTGGTTAACACTGGGTTGCACCGCTCAGTAGTAGCGGGATCCTCAGCGGAGCCATTGGTTAGGTCCCCATGTCCCTCTAAGGATGGCAAGTTGGTGCATCTCCGACCTCTTGAAGTCAACAGCGTCGACACTCAACGCAGTCGACTTGGTTTCAATGTGCCATTATCACATAAACAAGAGCCATCAGCAAGCACTGCCCGTGTCATCTCCTCCACACTTGCGACTGCAAGCTACAGCGAGCATTCCCCAATAGTTTCGATTTCTTCTTCCCGTCCGCTCGCGGACACTGATATCAACAAGACTACATCACCTCAGACCGCAGTTTATTTTCCTGACATGCGCGCGATATCGACTGAGGAACGGTCCAATGATCGTCACCTCTCTGAGGCAACGTTGGTGACCAACTTATCCTATGGGACATGTTTCTGACGCCGCATTTAGACGAATGCCAGGACCAGTTGTCCTCCCGAACGCACGGCCAGTAACCGAGCGCGGTGAGCTGGACGAGCTTGCGATGGAAAAGGCACGAATGTGCATCGCGGTGGAGCATTCCCAGGCTTCGGATGTTAAAGGACTCGGTCGGGTTTCTTCGCCTCTAGTCCCGCGGTTGTCTACTCCTGCGTTAGGTGCTGCACAGTTTGCTATTTTGCGCGGCGAATCGAGAAGTAGCGGACGCGGTACCTCGCCAACGCAAGGCACACATGGCCATGACGTCCACGAAATGGCTACCCAATTTTCACACAGTGATATGATCCAAACTCGACCTTCCAGAGAGGAAGGTGCCTCTATCGGCGTTAGCGTTACCCGATCTACCCCAGGAAAATTAAGGTAGCATTTCACTGCTTTACATGGCAACAGAATGCTTACGGAATAAAAGGCGTCTGGGTGAAGGCACCTTGGATCGCTCGACAAGCTTGCTAGATGATACTCGTGTCTCGGACCCAGCGTCGGCGCGGGCCAGCCTTCGCGAGTCTGACTCGGTGCATTCGTAAGTGCTTCTCTGTTGGATGCGCTGATCATGGTTTGATGTCTTTCCTAGTCGTCCTGACCCAAAGGATCGCTTTGATAAACGTAATTTGCAACAGGCAGACGCGGCACGTGTTAGTCTTAGCTGGGACGAGACGACGCACACGACACCTTCGAATATTCAGCAGAAATATGAAGTGCCTCTTAGTAAGTACTTGGGGCCAGAGGACGACGTGTACGCATCCGCGGTGACGTCAAGAGAAGAAAAGGTTGGTTCTAAACAGGTGGGACTCGCGACCAGGTGAACAAAATATTGAATATTTATGCGTCTTTGATGCTTACGACTCATTCTGGTACCTATAGTCGTGGTGCGAACGAAGAATCCAAGAACACCATAGTTGCGCACGAATCCAAAGAGCGAGAAAACGTAAAGTTGCCATCTTCCAAGAAAGATGGTTCAATGGTGTCTGGAATACTCGCAGCCGCTGCCGTTACTGCCGTCGCGCTAGAGGCTCTTTCTGATTCTCGTCGCAAGGAACATGAGCGTGCGGGGGTCAAACTCGACGAGCGTAAAGAGGTGGTTCATGATCGCGGTTCCCCTGCCAGCAGAGAATCCGCGAAGGTCACCGAGGACAGAGAAACGGTGTCGACCGGGCAGGACGTCTCTGCGAATCTGAGGATACAACACACCGCGATCCCTGATTTACAATCGTACTTGGAGCCAAAGACGCAGACAGGACAGACGCCTGTTTCAATGGTGCTCGGTGAAACCGAAGCCAAAAGCCGACGTAGCAGGTCCGTGAAGAGGTCACAACATGTAGCGTGTATTAACTTCTACGCAGTTCTACTAATATTCAAACACCCCGAACCAGGGCGATTGAAGATCGAAAACTTATCGCCCGCACGGATAGCAGCCCAGGTAGCTTTCATCAGAGTCAAGCTTTCATCTGTGCTCATTCACATCTGAAGGCGTCTCAGCTGGAAATGTTTACACGAACCCGCGTACTGATAAGTCGACGGGCAGCGTCACCCTGGCCAAGATCGGAGTTCACACACAGAAAACACTACCATATGAAGGAAGTGCTCCCAAGATGGTGGTCACTTCGGAACAAGCGCGAGAAGTGTCGGGTCGAGTGCAGACTGACCAACGCAGCCGAAAGGAAGTGGATGCCTACAACGAAGTCACTTACGCTACTCGATCGTGAGTCGTCTTGGCCATATTTCATCATGCTTTGCTGATATGACAAGGACCTCGTCACATGAGCGGAAAATGGATACTTTGGCGATGGACGGCTCGGACCAACATGGTTCCCTCGATATGGTCGCCATCACACAGACGAGCGAGGATCACTCATCTCACATTATGGCACGAGACGAGGAGCAGACCATAGAGGGACAGACGACGTCATTATCGAGACGCGGCCCGGTAGAGCACCCGTCCGCTCTGTCGAACTCGACGACGACGTCCGAAAAGCACACAGGTATTGCGGTTGCCCCTCAAATCACCGTGAGCATGCAGCAAGCGGCAACAGTGCTGACAACGACAAGGTTAGTATCTTCTATGAGCCATGCCAAACAGACCCATGCTTCTCCCAGTAGCGACATAGCCAAATCGAAGGGATCGACGTCAGACAGCCAACGAATGGATGTCGTCACTCTGCGATCTGGCATGGATACAGGCAGCAATCTTTCCCCTTCTGCGTCTGGTTCGATACAGAACGACCAGCTTATTCGGTCGCTCGAATCCATCACAGTTGAAACATATCAAACGGCGCCTCTGAAAACCGTCACCAGTACAACATTCCCGAACCCTAGCTCAGAAACCTTGGACGTCGACGCTAATCATCTCACCAAAGAAACGACTCCGATTCCCGAACAGTCTATTCCTGCTCTAATCGCCCTTGGAAAACAAGAGAGCGCTACCATCGACCACACCAAGTCGTCTGCACACACAAAAACATCGTCGGTTGTTGTTGCTACTTCTATGAATCCAAGCTAACCTAACGACTAGGAACGACAGTAGCACGAACTTAAAGCTGGAAAAAGTTGTCTGTCACGACGATCTCACTGAACATGTTGATGGAGTCCGAGTCGGAACAAGCGTTAATGTCCAACCCCATACCTCAGTGATCCGTAATGAGGATGCAGTCGCTATCCAGCGTGCTTCGTTATCTATTGAGGAGGAAATGACTTCCTCGAAAAATTCAGATCGCGTCGCAAATGATGAAAGGAAACTCGTTGACATCTCTGGTGTTCGCGACTCAAGTGTTGTGAGCGTTGATGATACGGATGCAGGCAATATAGCTACAATCGTGCGAATAACATCGTGAGCATGTTTCTTCTTCTCATCGATCGAAGTCAACTTTCATTGCAGGGATCCCACCCACAGAACGACTTTGAAAGCGGAACGTTGTGACGAAACCAGAGGAATAGTTCCACGCGCGCCGAGTACGAATTTGAGCGACGAAGCTGCACGTGGTCATCCGCGTCCTGCCTCTGCCTCATCCCAGGACAGAAAGGCACGCCTTGGCAGTATCGATTCTCTCGATTCAGTCACTGCAGAGCTTGTGCCTTGTGGAAGCGGAGGGCATGCATCTGATTTGGCGTCTGTCTCACTGACCTTTGACATCGCTCCGCCTGCACGCCCTGCCTCCCCGCCCAGCGTCACTAAGGTGAAATATCAGCCCGAAAAACTTTCTGTGGTCAATACTCGAAGGACGATTCTGGACAATGGGAATGAAGGTGACCATCGAGAGGACGGAAAAAGGTTCGCGACACTGATAGCACTTGGGGGTCTTCGCTTATTATCCCTCTAGATTATCCAAAGTGGAGAAAACTATCAATGAATATGATAGGGAACATGTTGATGTTGTTGCAGCTCGCACCTCTGCAGGTACCCTCCCATCTTCTACTCATGCTGCCGAGAAAGCTATCGCTTTGGGTTGCATTGTCGGTGCCTTGGCGCTGAAGGATTCTGCCATCGAACGCGATACTTCGCATACCGACCAGCTTGAGGCACGAGAAGAATTGGAACGCACACACACTGAGACGGATGTCGAGTTCCACCTCGAGCGTTCTGTGACCACATCAGTTCCGTGAGCATATTTTTTCATATTTTTCACTGGGAATTCGAATTGATTCATGTGTTCGTGCATCTCGCCAGCGATCGACAAGTGGAAGCAACAGTCTATTCTGCAGCTACTGCCACTTCGTCTCGCCCAGAAAATTCACGGATTCCGTGTATGGGCGGCTCAGCTCGAGCGGTATTATCGGAAGAGTTGTCTTTGGGGTCGGATGTGCAAACGACAATGCAGCGGAGCAGCATTACATCAGTGGATACGCGTACCGATTCTGCCTCGTCTGTGCCGATCGAGTCTTGCGCACAAATGAAAGATGTGTACGATGCCCGCAGAGACATTCAGGGTACTCTTGTTGTGTCTTCGGAACGGCGAAGCGAAGAGATGAAACATGATCAAATTTCCCTCGATATTGAGGAAACGCGCGCATCTGTCGTAAAATCTTCGTGAGCATGCTCCATATACGTGTTTTGTCATGGAAGCTCATTGATACGCAGGGATGTATTGCATCAAGAAAGCCTCCGTGAAAGCGTAGCTGTGAAGGACCCTTCTCAACTTATCACCTCGCAAGAGACCTCGACTGCGACTGCAAAGACGTCCCTGACGACCACGGCAAATAGTCATAACGACGGATACAGGTTCTCGGGTCAACTGTTGGGTGATCACCCCGTCTCTGGAGGTGTCGCTGACCTGTCTTTAGGTGCTCGGTATCCCTGAAGAAATCTCAAGCCGAGGCAAGTGCGGACGTCGTCCATACTGAGGTTGTATCTGGTACGGTTTCGGTCTCTTCTAGACTTACAGTTCTTCCGTCAGTGTCAGTGTATCTGACATGCGTCCTAGTGTCGAAGAATCAGTCGACTGCGGATACTGCGCAGATTATCGACAGTAACGTCGTGGCCGCTGAAGCCGTCATCACCATCGCTGCGGGCGCGCGATCGTCCAAGGATTTGACCGCGGGGACGCAGCGAACATGTGACGTTCGCGAGACAGAAGATGAGGTCGAGGTTGAAGACGAGGCGGTGGTGTGGTGAGCCTGGCGATAGTTATGGTATCTTGATACTAACTTGACATTCTCGCGTCATTGATTCAGGGGGCGCAAAATCAGTTTGTCTACCGCCGGCTCAGGTTCTCGTGATCACTATTATGTTTCGTCCCCTGCGACGCCGGATAGTGTATCAGGGCTTATGCTACACTCTCCGGGGGACACATCTCAGACGGCTCTGTGTGATTCGCCTGTCGACTACTCGGAGCCACATGAAGGAACATCCGAGGCTCCGGCAGACAAGGTCCAGACTATCACCATAGAGGAGGTGGATGCCGAAGGAGTAGATTCACTTTCACTGGCTGTCTCAGTGCATAAGGAAAACCTGAGGTTTGTATCTTTGACGTCCGAGTCCCAAACCTTTCCATGCTAACTATCATTTCATAGCTCCTCACGAGAGAGGGGTGAACACGGAAACCAAGTTGACCCTGATGTGTACGATCAGTATCCTTATACGTCCTCTTCATCCTCTCCAGTCACGCCAGATTCAAGAGAGGAGGCTTGCTCGATCCAGACACTACAAAGTGAGTGTCTTTATAACTGTTTCCATTTCTTGCTTCACGCACAACCTTTAATGTATAGAACAACGTTCACGCGAGCGATCCAGCGGGCTGGCGTCTGCCAGTCAGGAAGAGCGGACGCAGGCACAAACGCAAGAACAGATACAAATATCACAGGTGCCAACTCTGTCTGGAGCGTCGAAGGACAGCGTCGAGTGGCACATGTCTACCTGGATTCCGTACGTAGTAGCATTTGTCTCTCCTTTGCAAAACTCGGTTTATTTTGGACCACCGACGGCTGACGGACGGCTGGTTTTCCAGGGATATGGATGTTAAGGAACCCCCACCAAGCTACGATGATGCCGTCGGTCCGGCTTTTTCGGGGATTCAGTCACAACCATATCGCGGGGACGAGAAATCGAGTGCCGTCGTCGATACTGCTGCGGCAAGCGACGAGGTATTTGGGCGACGATCCGACCTGGGAACTTCGGCCGTCGAACAGCGCTTCGATGCACGCCAGCAGATTCTGTTCGTCACTTTCATCTTATTCTGGCAAGGACCTTGGTTGACGCGACTTGTCCGCAGGACTGAGAGACTCGATCAAACCTCCACGACCGACAACGAGAAAATCATGGAGCAGAAGGTGGGATCAACCATGAAGTACGCCGACTCTGGCACGTCCGAGTCTCTCGCTACACAACGAGGTACCGAGTCCTTGCATACCTCTGATTCCGTTTCAATTCTCGACACCGGCACCGTCTCAACGGAAAACTTGGCTACACTGGACGTCCGTGAGTCTCAGATTCGTTATAAAGAACACGAGGGACACGTGGTTACGCAATACGACGAACACGGTGCCATGTTCGTGGCTGATGCCAACGACGCCTTCGCCATGACTATTACTTCGAAGGCCGCCCAAAATATGGAACACAGCACTGTGGTCGTGGTCGATGCTGACAAGTGGGCCAGAGAGACCGCCACCGCTTCGAATGTGCACACTACCGTAGCGATGGCAGACGCACAACGAGAATCGAAGACAATAGATGCTGTCGAGTCGGAAGTGGAAATCCAGACCCAGCGTAGTGTTCCTGATTCGACTTATAGGAAGTCGTATAGCAAGGATGTTCAAGTTCGTGCTACTAGTACCTCTGGAACAGACGACGATGTGGATGTGGACGTCGGTACCGCGACCGTTCTTTCGTCACTCCTTGCTCGTGACGTCAGGCTCGGTATTACGTGAGTTTTTCTATATTACTATCTGACAAGCCACGGCAGGCCGACATTCACTATAGAGATGAACATCTTGAGACGACACATGCGACCGACCAGCTCGTCGAACAAGCCAAAGAACAAGAGCAAGAATCGGAAGAATGGGCCGTCGATGCCTCCACACTGGATTCATCGCAGGTACACGGTGATGCCTACGCGGCGACAACGGACGTCGCAGCATCGGGTGTTCAGGCCAGTTCGGGTGCTGTCGTTCAGACCGACTTCGATGCCTCCGCCTCCACGTCAATCAGGGTACAAACATCTGAGGACGTCTCGTCGACTTCAGGGTCAACGTTAGATGTGCATGAAGACCAGAAAGCGCACGTAGAGCACCTCTACGTGGTCATACAGGGGCAGGAACAGAAATATGCCGATTCGATCGCATCATCGCTGGTCGCGCAACGAGTCGTCGCTCGGGAAACGGGGACGGATACTGCGGGCGATTCGAAAGCGGAAACCCGGACCCAGGGTGTTGTTGATTCAACTTGCAAGCAGTCGAGCAGCGACGCAATTCCCTCGGGAGAGGATATGGATGTGGCTGCGACTGCGGCTGCTAGTTCCGTCGTGGTTCTTTCGTCTCTCGGGGTTCACAGCCTGCAGCAATCTCGATCTCGTTCCCTTGATCACACGTGAGCTGAAATTTTCTGTATTGTTGTTCGGGACATCACAGCCGGCTGACTGTCACTGTAGAGACGAATGTTTTGGGACGCATGCGACCAAACAGTTTGTCGAAGACATCGAACAGACACAAGAACAAGAAGAGCAAGGAGAAGGATCAGAAGAATGGATCGCGGATGTGTCATCACGGATTTCATCGCCCGTACGTGGCTCGGGCAGCGTGGCAACAACCGACATCGCAGTTTCCAGCGCTCTGACCAGCTCGGGGGTCGTTCAGACTACCAAGGAATTCGACGTATCCGCTTCCGTCGGCACCAGCTTACAAACATCAGAGAAGTTCTCGGGCGTCTCGCCGACCTCAAGTTCAGCGTTCGACGTGCACGACGACCGGCAGATGCACCTCGACGTGGCCATACAGAGACAGGAACGGGAACGGACTGTGTCGGTTGCGTCCTCTCAGGTTACCTCCCCTTCGATTCGCGAACGGAGTCTCGATGAGATGGACATTACTGGTTTTGGCGAGGAGGAGGGCCGGTGTGCTTCTGAACTTGAAAGCGAGATCGGAGCCTCAACGTCGTCGACGCTAGTGGTCTCGGAACAGAGAGTCGGGACTGTCGTGGAAGCAAACAAGACGGGGACACGGGCGCGTGTTACTGAGGTAACCAAACCAGCATGGGAGGAACGGACTGTCGGGGTATTGATTCAGGATTCCTCCCAGGAACTCGACGTCCGTGCGGCGAGGACTTCCAGCTCGGACGACATTCAGACGATCAAGGAATTTGATGTGTCCGCTTCCGCCACCGGAGTACAAACGCTCGAGGTGGAGAAGGTGGAGGACGCCTCCTCGACCTCTACATCGGCACTCGACGTGCGCGAGGACCAGCGTGCGCACGCAGATCACCTCGACGTGGACATGCGGAGGCAGGAAGAGAGTAAAACAACTTCGATCGCGTCCACCGTCGTTGCTTCGTCTCGTGAACGGGATGAGGAGCAATACGATTGTTTCGGAGAAGAGGAGGACCGGTGTGACACTGTAAGCAACACTGTCATCTCAACGTAGTCGATGCTAATACTCTAGGGGCAGAGCGTTGCGACTGTTGTAAAGGTGGACGAGATGGCGTCGCGAGTGCGTGCTACTGAGCTAAATAAAGAAGAATGGACTATGGGGGTGTCGACACTGAGTTCCTCGCAGGAATATGACGACGCTCGCTCCGGCGCTCAAATAACCTCGAGTGCGGTTCAGACGACGAATACATCGGATGTATCTGCTTCCGTCACCAGAGTACAAACGTCAAACGTGGAGAAGGTCGAGGACGTCTATTCGGCGTTCGACGTACACAGCAACCAGCAGACGCATGTGGAACTCGACGTGACCGAACGGACGCAGGAACAGGATCAAACCGCGTCGTTCACGTCCTCGCAACCTGTCATTTCTTCCTCTCGCGAGTCGAGTGCCGATGAGAAGGAAAATGTGGATTTCAGAGAAGAGGAAGACCAGAGTGGATCTGAGAGCGAGTTCGCCGCCTCGTCGTCGTCGACCCTGGCACTCTCGGAAGAGAAGGGGAGCGTTGAGACTGTGGGGGTTGGGGCCAAAGACACTGCCGGGCAAACTGAACGAGAACAAGAAGAATGGATTGTGGGTCCGACGACCGACATTGCAGCGTCCCGCATCCAGACAAGCTCGAGCGGTGCTGTTCAAACGACCGAGGAACATGACTCATCCACCTCCGACACCAGAGCACAAACGTCTGAAATGGAAACGATCGAGAACTTTTCGTCAGACTCGGCGTCGCCATCAGCTTTAGACATAAATGGTGATCGGCAGCCGCATGCAGAACCGGACGCGGTTGCACGGAAGCAGGAACAGGAACAAACTACATCCATCGCGTCCTCAGAGGCTGTCGTTTCTTCATCTCGCGAGCTGAGTGTCAATGAGGAGAGATGTGTGGATTACAGCGAAGAGGAGGAGGAGGAGGAGGAGGAGGAGGAGGAGGAAGAGAGGATAACG
>JBBPPG010000793.1:0-15613 GCA_038091855.1 Leccinellum luteum
ATACGATCCATTGAGTCAGATGCAGCGAGACGCAGGGGGGGGGGGGGGGGGGTGGGCCGACCGAGTCACAGCCAATTTACACAGCAATCGAACTCCAACTCCTAGAAGCTAACACAGATGACACAGGGTTTATTTGAGCCATCCTAGTGTACCCGTAGGAGACTTGGTCATGAAGGGAGTGAAGATTAACAAGCAAAGCGGGATTATACGAGAGTGGTGTAGAAATTCCTAGAAATTTGGCCGGGTGAGTTAGGAAGGTGGTCGGCCGAATATTAGTCACATCACAGTAATGCACCACGTGACCTGTCACTCCGAAAGAGACAAGTTTTTCCTGTTTGCTACCTTCAAAGAAACAAGCCCGCTGAGCATGAGCAAAGTCGTCTTTGGTGTGTCATTTTTACTTGGCCTTTTTCGCTTGTTTGCCTCAACTTCATGTCGTATAGTGGGAAATGTACCCTACAACATGGGAGAGGAACGTGTTTTCTTTCTCTGTTTGTTCTTCGTGTCCTAAGTATCCCACAGGAGCAATTGATTGACGTCTTCAAATCTGTTGGCCATGTCGTTGGCTTCAGGTGCGACTCGCATTCCTCTTTTATTCTAATTCTGATTCCCCTCCAGGCTTGTTTTCGACAGGGAAACCGGAAAACCTAGAGGTTACGGCTTTTGTGAATTTGCTGGTACATCCGATCCATCTTCTGTCTCCCACATTTTAACACTTGTCTAACTCATTCCGACTCGTTCCCCCTCGATGCGTGTATGTGTCGTCAAAACACCCGCTCCGCTCCAAACCGTTTCTGCTCGTGTGCTTTTCTCGTTCGTGTCCCCCGACCTGAAGATCATGAAACCGCTCTCTCTGCTGTGCGAAACCTGAACAATGTCGACGTTGGCGGCCGCCCTTTGCGGATTGATTTGGCAGACTCGGACCCTTTTCTCGAAGGCAAGACTACAGTGCGAGGAGAATTACTAGACGGTAGTGACCCCAGAGGGCATTGGCGTGATCGTAACCGAGACAGAGACCGCGACCGTGATCGCGACAGAGATCATTTCGACCATCATAGAGACCCAAAGTCTCAAGACCCCGCCGCCTTTCTCGCAGCCCTGCCCTCTGGTGTTCCTATACCCCCTGGGTCTACTGCATTAGATTCCATCAGTCAGACACTCGCCACGATGAATCCAGTTCAGTTAGTGGAAGTGCTGGCACAAATGAAGGTGTGCAACGGTTCCCAGAAACGTGTCCGAACAGCTTTGCGAATGACACCACGGCCACGCTGGATGTCCTCTTTTTTTTCCCTTTAGGCATTTGTGATCACGCACCCTGAGCAAGCGAGAGCGCTGTTGATCGCGCATCCGCAGTATGCCTATGCGCTCTTCCAAGCGCTGCTATTAAACAAGATTGTAGATCAGTCGGTTCTCCAGGTATGTACACGCTATCGGCGTACGATCGCCGATCCGTTCAATAAAAACATATTTTCAACCATCGTCCGTAGCGTATGTTGCAAGCGACCGTTGGTAGTAATCCATCCTCGGGACCACCGCAGCCACCCCCGCCTCAAATGCCAACGTATCAACAGCCTCCGCCTCTGCACCCGACACCACCAGTGCTAGCACCGCAACTATCGGTCGCACCACCGTCTGCCCCGAGCATGTACCAACAGCCCCAACATATGCCCCCACAACACGCCTATTATCGACCACCCCCACCTCCGCAACCTGCGCCGCCCTCTCAGGCGCCCCCCAGTTCGGTACCCGATCTCAACATAGACCCTACGCAGCGCGTGAGTTGGATCCATGAGTCCACATGTCGCAACATTGATCCTTGTACTCTCCAGCAAATGCTGCTCCAGGTGCTGAGTCTGACGCCAGATCAAATCAATGGACTGCCTCCGACCGAACGAGACGCCATTCAAGCCTTGGTGCGTGCACTTTCTTTGGATGCTTGGATCGTACTAACACATCCGATGGCAGCGCAACCAGTTTATGGGTGGCATCACCGCATGAAAAGAAATTCCGTCACGCCCTTTTCTTTCTTTTCTTTCTTTTCTTTCTTTTCTCTTTTTCGCGAAGTCTTGACATGGTGGCGTCGTATCTTTCGTCACCGGTGCCTGCAAATCGGAATTGACTACTGTACTACTATGAAGTGCCGACATGTCAATAGTCGTCCGGGCACTTGGCCAGCGCCGTTTTATCACGAGCCTACAATCGAATATTCGCCTTTGTATGATCGTGCCTTTAAACTACATCCCCCAAAAGAGCTCATTTTTAATGGCGTACCAGTAGCATCGAGTACGATATTGACGGTGCTTAGTGCCATCCGACCAGAGTCGACCGTCAAGAGGGCCTGCGGTCGATACTGCCAACAGGATCCGTGAAATCCCGGGTGTTGTGCCTAGTAGGAAAGTAAGTACCCACGAAACGGCCACGGCGACACTAACTTAGCTCATCGATCGGCGATCTCTTCCGCACGCTCTTCCTGTATACACAATACGCTTTTGGCAGCTTCACAAGCACCCCGAAATGGATCCAAGAACGAGCCCTTGATTCACATAGGGTTCCACGGTGGCCGGAGCGACCAGCATAGGTACTTGGAGCTAGATATTAATGAAACCTGTGCATTCCTTCAACTTCGCCAAGACGCGCAGCCTATCGTGGGGTGTTCGCAGTCGTTGGTCATTAATTGCCAAGGAGGGTGCCTGACATCATTAAGCCGGGTGGCGATGAAGTGTTCGGGGCTGCCGGGATGCGTGGAGGATCGACGGGTGACTTGTTCTCCGATGTTCCTTGTGGCGCCGACTCGGAACGGCGGTATCCTGTGCCGAGAGTCGTGCACTGCAATCGTTGTCCGCCGCAATCCGTCCCGCCGTCAAGGGCGCCTTTTAGTTTACGCGTCCGCAGTCTTACGCACTTGGCACGCATATTTCTTATCCCTCAATGTTCCTAATCCAGCTCTGTCTACCTAACGTAGCGCCCACTAGCCCATCGGATGATCCGAGTCGGAGCCGTTCATTCAAATATTCACCAAATAGACGTCAACAAATTGCTTAGGCAGCAAACTCTCTTTAGTAGTACTCAAATCACAGTCATCATAAATGACAGGCATCGGAGCCCGGGGATGGCCTCACATTAGGTGAGCTCACTTGCAACTGACTCATCGCAACTCTCGCCTTCGAAGCCGGATCAAACTTTTGCCTTGAAGGGCACGGATCACCGATCGAGCATCAGGTACTACGCCAAGGAGATACTACATAAGACTATTACACGTCGATCAAGAATATTTCTTCCTTTCTGACTTCTGATACTGCGGCGCTTATTCGCGATGGCTTGGCCATGTCCACAGCAAAATGAATAATATTCTGGTGACCGTCGTGGCGGGCCTGAATTTAGAGTGGAAGCACTTCTTGGCTAGGCTAACCCCACTACTTGGCGGGTCAAGAGACCGAAATGAAGTCGGCGCGAATACTCAGTGATAGTAACCGATTAGTGACAATCATAAAAGTAGACTGTTCCTTGAGCTAAATTTTGCAAAGCGAGTCGATTTCGGAACCATATCTCCGTTCGGGACTGCGGAAAACGCAAACATCATCTTTTCGATCAGAAAGAAATAGCAGCAGTGCCGACGTATATGGTTCAAGTGCACAACACAACCTCCAAAAGCCATTTGCCTTCTAGCCACCGTCTATTTGCGTTACGACCGTACCTATACTAAACATCTAAATCTCAATCGAGCTTGTTTTCGATCCTTCGCGACTGCTTCAGTGCGACCAGCTTGGAAACGACCTCGTCCAGCGGCGCCATTTCTCCCTTTGACTTCGTGCCTTGGTCATCCCGATTTCGGACATTGACTGACCGGTTGTCGAGCTCTTCTTGACCCACGACTGGAGGGAAAGGGGGGCGTCAGAAACCGGACACCGTGACATGTAGAACATACCCAGTAGGAAATTGTACTGTGCAAGTTCTCCATTGCGAATCTTTTTAGGAAGGGTATCTGCACCATTGTCGACGTCTGCAAACAAGCCCTGTGCGGTCAGCTTATCGGCAATCTCTTGCGCATACTCTTTCTATTTACGAGCTCAGCAAGGCAGGATGAAAAAAGAATGGACGCTCGACTCACATACGGCACGGCGACCGGAATGACGAGTACTTGGCGAGGGGACAGCCAGAACGGCCTGTGCATTCCCAAATATCTCAGTTCCCGGCGTTCGCAAGACGCGCAGCAATATGGATACGATACCATTTCCCACCAAAATGCTCCGTGATGATGGCGATGAAGCGTTCGAGACTTCCCAGGATGGCACGGTGAATCATCACCGGACGCGAAGGGGGCTTGTCAGGATTGACCGTCTCGTCCGCGGAACGGTACTTGAGGTTGAACCGTTCCGGGAGTTGGAAATCGAGCTGGATGGTCGCACACTGGAAGGACCTGCGCAGCGCGTCTTTGATGTAAATATCGATCTTCGGGCCATAGAATGCGCCGTCCCCTGGATTGATTGACCATTTTCCAGGGTATTGCTTCTCAAGGGCGTCTTTGAGTTGCTATACGAATGCCGCAGTCAGCACGTGATTTTCGTTCCACCGAGAAGAAGCAACTGACAGTTTCAGCCATGTCCCATGTTTCAACCGTGCCGAGGTGGTTCTCGGGACGTGTAGACAGTTCCATTCTAAACTCGAAGTTGAATAAGCCATACACATGTTGCATGAAATCAAACAACGCCTCGATCTCGGAGGAAATCTGCAACCGACGACGTTAGCTGGCATGCGTCAATCGGACAAATTGCAATGCGACGCTCTGACCTGTGACGGCATACAAAACACATGCGTATCGTCTTGCATGAAGCGCCTGACGCGGGTCAGACCAGTCAGCGCACCCGACGCCTCGTTCCTGTGCACAATTCCAAATTCCGCCATCCGGATCGGTAACTCTTTGTAACTCCGGTCCCGGGCGTCAAAGATGAGGCAGTGGCCCGGGCAGTTCATCGGCTTCAGTGCCCACGTCTCCTTCTCGATATTGAGCATGAACATGTCATCCTTGTAGTTTTGCCAATGACCCGACGTCTCCCACAGCTTTGAGTTGTACATGTTGGGCGAGATGACTTGTTATGATGTCAGATATCAGCTGCGGACCAACCCCACAGTTGCGCTCACCTTCTTGGTAACCACGCTTGGCATACTCTGACTACATCGGGCTCTCAGATCATAACCGGTGTGGAAATCATTTGGAGCGTACCCTCATCAACTCGAGCAGCGTGTTGTAGATCCGGGTGCCATGGGGTAAAAAGAAGCAACTCCCCGGACTGAGATCGTTGAAAAAGAACAGCTCTTGTTCCTGGAATGTGGGGTCAATGCAGTCCTAGTCTCATGCGATCAGAAACTTTACCCTGCCGATTTTACGGTGATCGCGTTTTGCAGCCTCTGCTAAAAATGCCTTGTATTCCGTCAATTGCTTCTTGTCTGGGAAGGAGATCCCGTAGACGCGCTGCAACGAATCGTTCTTTGCGTCCCCCAAAAAGTAGGACGCAGAGTTCTACAAAAAGAGAGATCGGTCTCCACTAAACCGCTAAATCCTAGTCTCGACCGACCTTGGTGACCATGAAGGCCTTGATCTTGCCGGTATGTGGAACATGAGGCCCAACACACAAATCGACCATTGGCCCGCAACGGTAAACGGTGGTGGAGGAGCCATCGGGAATCTTGGTCTCGATGAGGTATTTCTTGTACACGTTATACTGTCGTGTCCAGATCGATCAGCGTTCGCGCGCGATACCAGCGTGGCGTCCGTTCGACGTACGGAAAACATCTCTAGCAAGTTTTCCTTGGAGACGAGCAGTCGCTCAAACTTTTGCTTGTCCTTGATGGCACTCTCGGCGATCTTCTCTAGTGCAGGGTAGTCTGCGTTCGTGACAACTCTGACGACCACAACTCAGCTCAACGAAAGAAGAGTCAGGCAGAGACGACGTACCTCTCGTTGATTGCCATCTCGTAAAAAAAACCATCGTCCGTCGGCGGCCCGATGCACAGGTGGCATCCATAATGCCTCTCCGCAGCCTCCCCCAACACATGCGCCGACGAATGCCAAAAGACGCGTTTGCCTACCCGACATTAGTCCCCGCCAATCAACAACAACAGCAAAAAAAAAAAACGCGCGCTCACCTTCCTCGTCGTCAAAGGTCAACAACTCTAGCTTGCACGACCCTTCGAGCGGTCGTTCGAGATCCCAGAGGACGTCGTTCACCTGATCATCGTTACGAGGACGAAAACGCGCGCGAAGCAAACATGCTCACCTTGGCGATCACGACCCGCTCCGAGAGACTCTTGGACACCTCCTTGGCAACGTCCATCGGACTCGTCTCCCAACTCGTTCCCTTGCGTTCAGAGCCGTCTGGCATAGTGACTGTGATCGGTTCCCTCGGTTGCGCTGCGTTGCAAGATGTCAGTTAACCCCCCTCACGGAACGAACGAGGAGGATGGAGACATACCCTTGATGAACTCGTCGTGCTCGGCGCGCAGCCTGTCAAACATTTGAATCCGATGATCGATGTACCCGGGCGGCGGTTGGAGCTGCGTGCGCGTGTGTGAATCGTTCCCGTCGTGCCATTGTCATCGTCGATCGACATCGGCATCACACATCGTCATCGTCATCGTCATCCATGGATCGCATCGCGTCATGAGCAACGAAAAGAAGACGAGAAGAGAAAAAAAAAAGAGTTACCTCGAGTGGGTATTGCGACACAGCACTCTGAACCTTTTCCTTCTTCTTCTCCTTCACTTGCTGCTTCTTTCCCTCATCGCCGTTTGGGGTTGCAGCAGAGGACGATGCGACGTCGACAGACGACATTGTGCGCGCGTAGTGGTGGTGGCTTGAAATGGACGTACGATAGATCGGATGCTGATGGCGTAGTAGGGCACGAATAGACCTGCAACTGCTGTGTCGAGCGAGCAGTCGAATCATCCGACTTCCGACTTTCTGACTAGGAACTTGTCAAATCTCTTTTTTTCTTCTTTTGGACCTATCAATCACATTACGTAATATTAATATTATTCGCCAGTCCCGACCCTCCACACCTTGAGCACGCCAGACCGGTCTCCGCTCACGATCCCACCTCGAAACGGTGCGTCAATGTACGCAAGCGCCGTGATCACGTCCTGATGTGACTTGAGCAAATTCTGCTGGTGATGTGTGATCATCGACATTCGCTGCGGAGCACGGTTGCTCTGGCTCGCAGCGTTCGGAGACTGCACCCACGTCTCCACGTAACTCGTCACCGCACCGTTGGACGACCGAACCGTGCTGCCCAGAGTCATGTCAGCACACAAAAAGATACACGCCAAAAACGCAAAGCGCACCTATAACTCGGTCGCTCATGCTCGTGCTCATCGCTCACCAACACCGACGTCCTCTCCACCTTGCTCACATCCCACAACCGCACCCGCCGATCCTCGGACCCACTCACCACGAACCCCCGATTCCGACTCGAACTCGGCACGTCCGCAGACAGATCCACAATCTCAGACCGATGCAACCCAGAGTGGCCCCCGAAATCCAACCCGACAAGCATCGCACGCACGTCGGGCGACGGCGCCGATAACGTCTCGTCCCGTTGCATGCTCTGCGACGATACCCGGTCCCGCCGCGAATACCCACCACCGCTCGCGTACGCCGAGCCTCCCGGATAACGCGAGTTCACCAGCGCAGCGATCGCAGAGGCCGGACTCGCCTCCGCATCTACGCCCGTCTGCTCCTCCGGCTCTGGCATAGGCTCAGACGCCGTCGTCGTCGTCCGCGTCACGAAACTCTCCACCAATACCGTCTTCTCAACGTCCCAGACCTCGATCAACGTTGTCGGCGTCAGCTCCGGGCTGCCCTTCCACGTCTCCACAGCGACCATCACCCACCGTCCCTTGCCTTTGGCCGGGTGTACGGCACACTGGTGGACCCGCGCCGTTCGACCAGCACCAGACCGACCCACTTGCCAGCTCTTGAGAAGCAGCCCAAATCGCTTGTCCCAGAGTGAGAGCACCCCCGACGACGTACCCACGAGGATCCACGTCCGTTTTCGATCCATACACATACACGTGATCGATCCAAAGTGGCGAGGGTTCTCCAACCGCTGCAACACGCGCATCGTCCGCAGATCCAGCGTGACGATGACCGAATGCGTAGTCGCGTACACCAAGTTCGACGCTCCGTCTGACACCAGTCGCTCAGCAAGCCCAACAAGAAAAGAAAAGAAGCGACGCACCGGCATTGAAATGAGACATGCAAGTAACGTATTCTCCAGGCGACTCGACCCTGTGTTCCCGCACGACCGACAGCTTACCGTACTTGGGCAACGGACCCGACGGGTTCACGTGCACCCTCACAACGTGCACGCTCCCGTCCTCCGCCGCGCTCGCAAAACAATGGACGCCCTCGATGATACACAGGCTCTTGACGCGCGCGTGATGCTGCGTGTACGTATGTCGCGGCTTGCTCGTCACGCTCCTTTCTAACCGCGTCGTGTCCCATACCTTGACGCTCCCGTCGTCAGACGCGGACACGAAGAACGTATGGTCCGGTGCGACGGCCAGCCCGGTCATGCAATCCGTGTGGGAATGGAGATGCGCTACGAGCGTGGCTTCGATCCGTCGATGACCATTGTCCCGCGGGAGGAAACTCTGCCGGGTGGTGTTCCGCCGACGCAGCGGTCCGTCGTGTACCCGAGGGCCAAAGTCGTGCTGTAGCTCGCGGCTGTTGTCCAGACAGAGGTTCTCGAGCAGGTTGTTGATACCCACTTCTTGGCCGTCTGTGTCGTGCATAAGTAATCCAATCCGAAATATACATAAAAGTGGGCTCATACCGTAGGCAGAGATGGGCTGCAGAGACGTGACGCGCGACCGAAAGGTTTGCCGGGCAGGAGGGACGGATGACGTCGGCGACGATCTCCCTGAACGCTCTGGAGAGCCATCTGAACGCATGCGCGACGGTGCCTCGAGAACTCCAACGGCGTTCGCCATGGACGACCCGACAGCAGGTGCTGCCTTTTGTCCGTCCGTGCTGCCGACCTGGAGCCTGTGCGGCACGCGGAGCGCCAACGAGTTCGTCGTCGACACGACCGAGTCGGTAGGACTGCTCGGCCGATCGTGAGCGGGCGGCGGCGGATTCAGCCCCGACGTAACATTTCCCGGAAGCAAAGGCGACTGCAATTGCGCCGCAGCCTGACCCGCGCGTTCGCGGGCTGCGACGGCGAGATTGAGAGACGAACTAGAATAGTTTATAGTGCCGAGTCGTCGCCGCAACTCGTCGAACGCGGGCGTGCTCGGAGTCGGATCGACGCTGGCAGCTCGACTCATCCGCGGAGTACCGAGGCGAACGAGAATGTCGCTCGAGCGGCGGGAGGAACGGGAGAGGTCGGTGCTCGAACGCGTTTTGAGAAAGACGGTCTGAGGGACGACGGAAAGTTTCTGGAGTTCGACGTCCCCCATCGTGCGGACGATCTTGTCATAGTCGGGTTCCAAACGCAAGCGGGAAGCAAAACTAGTTCGAATGAGCATCGCTGCCAAAAAAATACCGTCTAGAACTCACCTCGACGCGTTATTGGCAAGTTTGAGAACGTAATCGCGCATCGCAACGATCTTTGCTTCGTCAGCTGGTGTCATGCCCAGATTCTGCAATTTGGACCATTGAGCATCGTCCCTGTTTGGGATGAGAAAGCGGTCTGTTGGAGGCAAAACGAAGCACGCACTCCTCTGTTCTGTTCTGCTTGGGGGGTTGTCCCGTCTTGCGCATAGAAACGATGCTTTCCCGCGGCGACTCGATCTTGGTTGCTGGCCTTCGTTGAGTTTTCCAAAATGTCGTCCGATCCGCCTTCATGGCCCACTGAATCGCACCGTCGAAGACGGGACGGGGTAGCTATAGGACGATGTGAACCTTGTCCACCTGCCAGACTCATGGCACATACCGGTGGCTTCATGGCTGCCAGTAGGCTCTGCTCGTCAATCTCTTTCAAGTCACAACGCAACAGATGGCGCAGAGAGGGATATAGGATACACCACACATCGCTCGGCTGGAGATGTTTTGCCGCCGAGGCGATGAAAGCGGCCGCACCTGATCGAGCGTGTTCGTCAACAGATGAAAAACCGGGATCGACGCAACACACCTTGTCGTATCCAAACGTTAGGGTGGTAAAAGAAACACAACGTCGCACTCATGAGTTCCCATATGCGCATCTTTTGAAAAAGTCCGAGTTCACATAAACTGGTGAGGGCGGACAAGACTCGCGCGACGACACTCTCCTCGACATCTGCTTTGGTCAGTATGTCACGGCTTGCTGACATGGAAGGGTAGACTCGCCGGAGAGTGCCTGTATCATCAGTGGCAAAATATACTCTTCCAAACTGCGTCCTCCCGCACAGGCGGCGACGTCGACGATGCTCTCAAAGAATGCCTGTCGGAGCAACCAGTCTCTGTCGTTCAGATAGGTGATCATGTGGCTGAGAATGACGTCGTTGGTCTTTTGCCGACCCAAAAAGATGCAGAGAGCGCTGATGTTGTACAGCACGGCGCGCTTGACGACGGGGGAGGGGTCCATGAGGAGTGCGGCGAGCTGTTCTTGGATGGACAGGTGCAAGTCGTACAGAGACGCGTCATAGGATACCTAGGAGGAGTGAGTAAGTAAAATATGTGGAGAGAGAGAGCGACATACCTCAAAGTGGACTTGATCGTATTCCTGCTTGTCGTTGTTCGTGCCAGGAGCGACGCCGTGGGCTTTGAGTGCCTGACCCATCTCGAGATACCGTAGTGCGGTGTCGGCGAGGGGAGCCATGCATTGCGCGTATGTTGCACGCACGAAGACGTCGGCATCTTGTACGAGATATCGGACGTTTGGGATGATGTATTCGGGGAAAATGGAAACGTTTGAGGGTGTGATCACCGTCACCTTTATCAACTACGCAAAGTAAGCGAGGGGGAGTTGAAGGACAAAACAGGACCAACTATTTGCATGAGGGTTCTGATGGCGGCTGCTCGCACGAGGGCGACTTGGTCACGCAAGAGTTCCACGGCATATGGGACGGCACGATCCAACTTGGATTCGTCAGTGAGGTGGGCGCAGAGTGCGAGGAGGATATCGAGTGCGCGAATACGGGACGAAGGGAGTGAGCAGTTCCGGATATTTGCCAGAACGAGGGAGAGGAGGATGAGGGCAGGGCCGTCTTCTGCGGGGGTGGGCCGGTATGAAGGCGTATAGGACGGTATTTGAAGTGCGACGGGGAATATGTCCTGGAGTGATCGTCAGTGTCCGTACAAACGAAGGGGAGAAGCGGACCTGGTGTAGCTTGACAGAGGAAGAGAGAACTGTCTGGTAGTCAATCCTGACATCTGTGTCGGGATCTTGCTGTGGAAGGAGGTAGGGTTCGACGGAGGCAAAGTCGTCCCAAATTCTGTCTATGCGGTGGTCGCTGTCGCTCGGGAGGGCCTCGCCTGTGACCGCAAGGTTTGTAGCGGAGCCCTTGGCCTTAAGGGTGGCGATAGAGGAGGGAAGGGGCTGAGTGGCGCGTTCGCTGATGGATGCGACGTATTCGTGGAGGAAAGCATAAAAAGATTCGGGCAAGACGTGACCTCTTGCACTCGCGAGGGCTACGTCAAAGGTGGGGCGAGAAGCGGGGTCAAGGGAAATCATTTGCTGAACCATTGTCTTGGGGGCACTGTCAGGGGTGTGGATCGGAGAGGGAGAACACACGTACACGGATGCCGTTGTCCTCGATCGCGGCAAGTTGAGGGTCGACGGCGTACTCGCCCTGGCGATATTTGAAGAGCTGGCTGAGAGAGAAAAGGGGAGCGCCCTCGAGGAATATTTCAGCGATGACACAGCCAGCGCTGAATACGTCCATTGCCTGTGTGACGGGGTGGTCCGAATCAGGGTGATCGACGGGCTGATCTGCGGCGTAGAAACGCTCTGGTGCGAGGTAGCATGTGCGCCTTCCTGTAGTGTCGTAGAAGAAGGAAAAGTCAGAAGGGTCGTCGAGAGGGAGACGAGTGGGCTTGAAGGGAGCAAAGTCAGTGATGTATATCCAGTTGGCGGAGGTGACAAGGATGTTGGTGGACTTGATATCGCCGTGGGGAGTGTGCTGGAGGTGCGCGAGAGCGAGTGCGGCGAGCAGCTGATATACGATCCATTTCTTTTCGACGAGGGAGAGAAAGGGACGGGTACTGAGAGACGGTCGGAACGGGCACAGGCACGGGTGGAGAGACGATGTACGGACCTGATGCGGTCGTAGAGACTGGTTGAGAGCCACTGACGGACGAGATAGGCAGCCCTGTCAGTCTCTACAAAGGCCTGGTAGCCATACACGTTTGGGATGTCCTGTAGAGCGTCCCTGGTGACTGCGGGGATGTAGTCAGGGAAATGTGGGGTACGGCGGAAAATAAAGTACGCTTGTGCTGGCGGTGATATGACCTGAGGGAGAGTGCAGGGTCGTGCTTGATGAATACCTTGACTAGGAGTGAACCCGTCGGGTGTTTACACTTTACTGACTTGAGAAAGCGAGCCTGTCCGATGCTGGTGGATTCAGTTAAAAATCCAATACATAATAATATTCCTTATACCTCTTCTCGTATGTGATATCTGGACCGAGCTCAGCTACGAACGCGTCTGTCGCTCTCGATACTGGCGGTCTAGCGTGTGCGTTGCCCATAGAGGAGGAGTATGTGACTATTTGTCACGTTATGATGTGACATACCGAACGACGACGACGACAACGACGACGACGACGAAGCAATGAACTTTTCGTCTTCGTCTCAGCAGGGTCAATACCTGCAACAGCAGCAGCAGCAAATGTATCAAAGATACCCGACGGTATCACCGACTCAGCTCATGTCACATCCACAGCAACAACAACTACCGCTCACTCTCACTCCAGCTCAACTACTACAACAGCAACAGTTCAACAACACTCCAACAACAACAATGCGAATGCAATACCGTCCTCCCTTTTCGCGTCAACCGGACCGTCAACCCGGTACACCTGACCGTCCTCACGACATGATACAACCAGACCGTCCTTCTTCCTCCTCCTCTTCCCACCACCACACTCCAATGCAACAAATGATTCGTCCTCCTACAAGGTCTGGCTCTGCACTCGGTCATGCTTCACCCAAACAGTCACCCCGCATTGGTATCGCACAAATGGCACAGGTCGGTTACCCTCCAGGAATGGGTCAAGGTCCTATGGGAAACCCGGTCCCAACCGTAAACATCGGTTTGGGTCCGTCTATGCAGCAGATGGGCCAAATGGCTCCGATAAACGTGCCCGCAAACGTCATGGGCGCTGCCCCAGGCTCAATCATGGGCCCTCCCGTCCTCCCTCAATCCATGCAGCGTCCAGATCGAGAACCTATGATGCAGCACTCTGCTCCCGTCTCGCGCGAAACGGCGAGTTTCCTCACCTCCCTCACCGACGAAACTCATGCCATATCGCAGAGCCTCCCACCTAACTCGACAGGTCCGTTCATCGGCCTCGACAACCCTGGCGTACCACCCATTGTGCCCCGCCAGAGTTCACAACCACCTCCCCAGCCATCCCCCGCGCGTCAAGTTCAACCACCTCACCGCCCTATGCCCAAAATCGGTGAAGTACCAGGTCCTGCACGCACGCCCCCCGTCAACGTACCACCCATCCCCGGAACAACCCCAGGTCAAAAACTCCCCCCTCACATCGCCTCTCTCAACCCCGCCGTCACCAGGATATCCTACATCCCCTACGCCGTCCCTCCAAAGCCATCCGACTCCACCGAGGCCACCTCAGACCAAGACAAGAAATCTTCTACTGACGAACCAGCTGAAAAGGACGAGTCCAAACCGTCGATCGACGACCCCATCCAAAAACTCACACCCTCTGAAATACACACCCTCAAAGGCGTCATGGCCCGTGACTCGGCATATGAAACCGTGTATCGCGCCAAGCAAACCAGAATGTTGCAGGAACTACGCACCACTGGACCTGGCGCCAGATTGGCTTGGTGGGACAGGGACTTTGCACCCAGCAATAGAAGGCCAGATCGATTCGACGTTCGCTATCCACGTCCGCCACGTACCGACAATATGAGTTCCAGGAAAAAGGGTGCCAGGCGGGAAGGCATTCGCATGTCAGTATCTCCTTGTTTCCTGTGGCCACAATGACCAAACTCTCGCTAGACCAAGAAAGTTACCCCCCGAATTGGCCGACCGTCCAGAGCAACTTGTCCCAATCCGACTCGAGTTTGACGTGGAGCATCACAAGATGCGCGAGACGTTTGTTTGGAACCTGAACGGTCCGTCCCTTTGTCTCTTTCTTTGTACCTCGCTCAAGCGTCATTTATTTCAGACCCCGTCATCACACCTGAAATGTTCGCACAGACCCTCGTAGAGGATTACGCTCTCTCTCCAACCTATCACAGCGTGATCACCAAGTCCATTCAGGAACAACTGAGCGATTTCAAAGCCCATATTGCTAGCATAGACACGGACTGGAGACCACCTGCAATCGAAATACCCCGGTCGGAAGAACACGCTGCAGAGGAGGAGCAGGACGACTCGGACGCAGAGGTCGTGCAACGTCCTCAACAGCCCCCGCCCGAGCACGACGATGATGCGCCTCGTATAGATGAGGATGAGGATGTGGTCATGGGACGGGGAATGCTGGATGAGGACGCGGTTAAGTGGTGGGACTCATGGCGGAAACGCGCAAAGAAGGAGATGCCGACGCGTATCGTGACGACCAACCGACGGAAAAAGCGCAAGATTACAATCAAAATCGAGGATGCGGACGAGACGAAAGGCAAGGAGAGACCGCGAACAGTGGACGAGTTCGAGGTAGACGAGAAGAAGGTGCACGAGGACTTGCGGATATTGATCAAGGTTGGTTCGCGTCGTCACGCCGCTAGAAAGATGTTGACCGTATGCCCCTCAGCTCGACATCATCGTGGGATCGATGAAACTCGACGATCAGTTCGAGTGGGACCTCGAGAACCAGGATGCGTCCCCAGAGCAGTTTGCCGAGGTGTATGCCATGGAGCTCGGTTTGGGTGGAGAGTTCAAGTGAGCATGACCGTCTGAACGATTGTAGCGCGGCGTCTGACCTTTGTCTAGGACTGCCATCGCACACTGCATACGGGAACAAGTGCAGGTGTACCAAAAGTCTCTCTTCCTCGTGGGCCACCCCTCTGACGGCTCGGCCGTCCAAGACGACGATCTTCGCATGTCTTTCTTGCCCAGTCTCGCAGCCGCCGCCAGAGCGATGGACCAGATTCAGTCCTTCACGCCCATCCTCAACTACCTCAGCGACGGCGAGATCGAGAAAAACGAAAAGGAGAGAGAAAAGGAACTCACCAAGAGACGCAAACGGAACACGCGCGGTCGTCGTGGTATTGCGCTCCCGGATCGCGAACCCAACAGAACCTACCGTACGCCTGCGATCGGTTTCCCCGAGTTGGATGCTGCGACCCTCGCCCTCGCCGCTGCCGCGAATGCACCCACTTCGAGGCGTGCGGCCGCAGCGGCTGCGTCGCTCACGATCGCCAACATGGTGGCTTCGGAGAACGGGACGGCGATCATGCCACTACAGATGCCGCCTCAGCAGTTGGCTCCACAGGTACCGTCCTCTA
>JBBPPG010000794.1:0-15551 GCA_038091855.1 Leccinellum luteum
TGATTGCGGGGCGCTTCGCGCCCCGGTTTGGGGTTAGGGATTGGAACGCTTTTTGGAGTCACTGTACGTTCAAAACTCCATTCAAATGTTCTGCCGAGATCTGCCATTCTGCCAACTGCCGTTCTGCCACTCTGCTGGCAGACTCTGCCTCCAAACAATTCTGCCCACGACACTAATTGACACGGAGGACTGACCAGGATTAAATGTGACAGGACGGACATCTGCTCTGAGCGGATGTGGAAGGACAATAGTAATGAGCTCTCCTTGGGACCACCCTGGAGGACTGGCTGGATTGCCGCTCTGTTTCAACGGTCAGTGCATGATCCAGTGATTTCGGACCCTGACTGGCGTTTATATCAGTAATACAATAAATTGAGCCCTTTATTTTACACTTGCTGTGAGCTGTGTAACCTTGTCGCCTTCAATGTGTCATAGTAGTTTTGCAGTGCCAGTGGCATTCCAGGCTTGCTGTTGTGGCCCCTGTCACAAGAGGTTTCGGAGGTTGCTGTGTCTTGGTCAGCGGGTTGTATTCTGTTGCATCGTTAGCAGCATCGTTCCGTCCCTTGACTGTTGTACCATTCTCCCATTCAGCAGTTTCAGCGCCGAAATTAATTTTGCTCCATGCATCATTCTGTGATGGGGTGAAAGGTTTGTCCTTCAAATTTTCGCCCGCTTCCATTCAATCCGTTCCTGCCAGGTATCCCATCCTCTCTGGATCTGCTTACGAGCCCAGGTGGATCGCAAGCGATTGCTCTAGGCTCGATCGTGATTGAGAATTAACGGAGCGATCGAGCGATCTGCTCGGATCCGTTCAGGTTCAAGAGGTGATGCCAAATCCCATGACCATAACCACTATTCATACAAACGTTCGTGACTTTAAAGATAGTGAGCTCAGTCGAATAAGTAGAACGACTGTATTATGTACCTAAAGATAGTGAGCTAGGTACATGGTTAGCGAATAGATAATAACGAGTGTTAATAGGTGCATACCTCAGTCGAATAAGTAGAACGACTGAGGGATGCGACGCAACTGTCCGGAATCGTAAGTAGCGAACGGTGTGTGAATAGAATACCGGAAAAGGAAAGCTAGTTGTAGTATAGTAAATGTAACGTATCTCAACAGGGCGGACCTCCCACCGCCAGGCAGGGGCAGGAGCGTACACTGCTCGCGGTGACTTGATACTTAGAGGCCAAGTCGAGGGGTGTGAGCCATCTCTTCAGCGATACATACTACTCGATTACAGGGCTCGAACAAGAATCCCGACAGGTTCGCTGCAGTCCCATCGCAAAAGAGTTTGTTCCACCCAAGCGTCGTTCGTCTAGTTTACCTCATGCGAATGCCACACCACGTTTATACTCACCCAGTAATGGAGAACTCAGCGGCGACGTCGCTCCGTCATATCCCAACAAACTTCAAAGGGTGGTCAGGTGGAACAGCGATCCCGGGCCTACCTTCTCACCTGTAAAAAAAACGCACACACATGGCATCTACATGCACCTTCGACGAACGAAAGTCCTTGGACGACGTGAAGTATCAAATGCCAAAATGAACTGGAGCAATTCTTTAGCTTGATTATCTCGCAGCAAACGATTTCGCGCATACTGTTACCGGCGTCGGCATTATTATCTGCCCCGAGAAATAGAAGCTCTTCGAAAGATTAGGTCGTCCGCGAGTGACCACGTGCAACAGGTTGGTGCTCGGACTCTCCGAGGATACGTTTTATTATCATTCAATGATTACATTGGAGTTGTGCCAAGCTCGCAGCCACTAGGTAAGCACATAATTCAGGCCGGTCTCAAGGAAGTCCGACCGTGCATTGGTCAACGCGACATGACATCTACTGCGTGGCATGTATGTGTATGTGTATATTCGTCCGATTATCCGTGAAAAGAGATCGTAGGACATCACGGTGTGGTAGTCCCCATTCATTAGGTGCGTTTGTCCTACAGTGCACATCACTCAAAATAGGCATTAGGTACGTATGAATGCATCAAATAAAAACAAGCCTTCGTGATAGAAAAGCAGGTTTCAAGGCCTGCATAACGAGGATGACTACCTCCTTTGAGAGTTCGAATTGGAAAGAAATTGAAAAAAAAAAAAAGAAGGTAGCCCACCCCGGCCCCAGGCCCTTCATCCTCCTCGGCATATCATGATCCGAGTCACGCACAAAGCATGCTCGAAGGGCGCGTCGCGATAGCAGTAACCCACGGTGCGTCATCCTCGATGATCTCACTGTGGTGGTCCGTCTCCCTGTCCTGCGCGATCATCATCCGCAGGCTCAAAATCAGTCGGCAACCAAACATGGCTTGGGTCGTAGCCGGGTAGCCTCTGTACATCGCCGTCCATTTGAACTGTGGGGGATGATCCAGGTCAGCGAGGGGAAATGACCGTTTAGTTTTCACTCGCAAGCGCAGGGTTCGGAATAAGTAGACGTACCTCAAGATGTTGTCCGATGACGGCGCTGAGGATACACCCCACCGCTATGCTGTCGAGAGAAGGCAAAAGAGCACGAGAGTCAGTAAAGAAACGTGCACGAACGACACGACGTACCACAAAAAGTAACTCGCGTTGCCAGTGACGAGCCCGTCGGTGACGCTCATCCTGTCGGCCATCCGCTGAATGCGGTATCCCGACATCCAGTACCCGACGCCGTACCACAGGACGAAGAGGTACAAAATGCTTTCGTACACGATCACGGGCAGCCAGAGCACGTACGTGTGGTAAAATGAAGGGATATGGACGTCCGTGCAGATGTACAGCCCACCCAGAGCCTGGTTACCGACTGCGTTTGAATTCGAAAAAGTCCAGGTAGCGGAATCGGTGAGCGCACAAGTGAGCCAAAAATATAAGTGGGAGTAGGGCACAGACACACACTTTCGGCATAGATATCGATAATACCCGTGATCGCCGTCATGGCAGCGATTTCACATACGTAGCCGAGAAGCATGATCGTAAGGACGATCCTCGATCCTTGGTACAAGGAGTACAGTCGAACTTGAAGCATCACTTGTGGAAGTTAGCAACGAGCGCATAGGGCACCCAGGGCGCCGACGTACGCTGGATCAGAAATAATATCAGAAGGCCGAGCCAAGATTGGGCAAAGAAATACACGCCGCCTTGGAAAGGGTGAGATCATAGGAGGGAATGCGCGATCGAAGTTTACTCACAGCTGACATCCAAGTGTCGTCGTTTTTGAGCGTCCGTGAGCTTGTCTCAGACCGTAATAATAAATCAACCCACAACTGCAGTGTCGTCAGCATGCGAAATGTAACTGAATACCAAAGGATTCACGTACGTCAACGCCGGGCGCCTGGACTCCCAATCCAAGGAAGGCTATAGAGAGAAGTCAGAAAGCGGTGCCGACGGCAGATGAGAATCTCATACCGACTATATTCAGGCTAATTCGAACTGAGTGGAGGTTGCATAGCAAAGAGATTCACGAACTTACACGGAAAGTGCGTCGCCGATGTAGCGTATCTAAGGTCCAACGTGCGTCACTCCAACAGCACACGACGAACGAAAGTCAAAAACACACAAGCAGATAAGTGATGCTTCCATAAGAACATACGCGGTTCTGACCACGAACAGATTAATTATTTAATTGACAACGATGCTGCATGAACCTACCCATACGTAATCGACCTTAATAAATCAATCTAATCTCAGAATAGAGCGGTCGCGGGTGAATGCGAAATATTTACCTCTCGATCGAACGTGATGACTGTAGAGCCCAGACCCGATATCGACGACGGTGGTATGTGCATAACATACGTCAGCTCACCGTTGCGTGCGTAAAGCATATCTCATATCTGACCATGATCATACAACATGATGATGGCGCTAACCACTGTGGAACCGCGCCAGGTAAGTGGTATACGGAGACAAGACAGACAAAAAGGGAGAGAGACTGACATTGGCATATCCGTGTGACGTACACCAGGTTCGCTGTTTCAACATACTCCGCGGCAGAGACGATCGTGACCATCTGTCGAGGCTCTTGGATTGGAAAGCCAGGGCTGTCGGGGATAGAGCAATGAGGAATGAGCGAAGCAGCAGACAGCCAAATAGATGGGCAGCGTTCCACCGTGACCCGTGCGTTCTTCTCGAGAATTTATATCTCACAGATAATCATGAACGCCGCTCTTCGTTTTCATTCCGCAATGTGCGGGTACGGATAGCGGATGTTCTTTATTTATGTGAAACACTCGTCACAGAACGACGCAAGTGAACAACTTGAAATGGTAATAATCTGCGTCGTGGCCGCACCATTCCGCAACGACATTACCTGGGATTATATACTCGAGGTCGACTTCGTTCAGTGGTGACTAATTGCGGAGTGCATGTACTTTCCCCTGAAACACTTATCACATAAAGATTCCATGCGAGCAACTCCTCAATACCGCATTTATCCGCTTCGAGAGAGTGATTACATACCTAGATCTCTATCTGTCCCTTCGCCGACCTCCTATCGAAGAAAAATCATCCACAAGCTCATCCGACACGGGATAGTGGACCTGAGCATGTTTTCCGCGAAGGTGACTAGCTGAATTCATACCATGATCACTTCTCTGTCAGTTTAGGATTCACAACGACTTCATTTCGGGCATGTCCAGCCGTCGTCCATTCTCAGCAAACACGTCGTCTCTCCGAGATCAAAATGCATGTCATGTGAAAAAAAAAATTGCCCTGTTTCATCGTATCGTGCATGCGCGTGCGCATAACAACGAGTGTACAGGACAAACGATAGCGAATATGTATCCGTATACATCATCACCGGTTCTTCACAAAACAAGAATACTTGAGAACCAGAAACGGAGCAAACGACGAACAAGGAACCCTTACCTTGACGAATCCGATCGCGGCGGACTTTTCACGGAAACATTGGCGGCAGAGATCGAGGCCGTATTTACGAATGAGACCTGCTTGGTGGGCGCAGAGGCGGCTGAAGACGCGAGCATACATCGGTGTTCACCAAGAGGAAGAGAAAGTCGTTAATGGAACGTTAAGGACAGAGGAGATGCCACGTTGACCGTCAGAAGAGAACACTCGACCAACGACCCGAGATCCCACTCACCACTGACGGCTGCCCTTGCCATACTTGCGGGGACGAGAGAACCAAACGGCGTCGTGGGTCATCTTTTATTTTGTTCTTTGCTGAACTCTGAATGAATACACAAGTCAAACAGTGACGGGGATAACACACCTTGCAAACGTCGAGGGACGATCAGGTTGGGGTCTTGTGAGACGCAGTACAAGAGTCAAGGATGAGATGTCCGCATTAGGAAAGAACTGTATAGGTGGCTGAAATAGAGTTTACATAACCTCACACCGCCGGAACAACCCGTGATAACAGGCGTGGAGTCCCGGACTACGGATACAACCAAATCGTACACACGTACTTTCGCTGCACAATGAAGATTCCGGATTCTCAGAATGCAGGTTGTTTGCGAATTTCGCCCCAACTTTCGATTTAAAGGAATAGCAAGGACGATGAACTAGATGGGCAGTTATAAAGGTTAGAGATGAAGGCGACGTTGCAAGTTCAAGTACACCTATGAACAACGTAACAGAGAAGTCACAACAATATGGAATATAAAATTTCATGGTGGGAAGGGTGGGGAGGTGGGGGGAGGGAAGGAACATGGGTCGGGGATTGTTCAATAAGTATGTAGGCTAATAACACAAAGCACATCAAGCGAAAGCGAAAAATCTGGCCAGAAGCGTGATAATCACAATGCTAGAACGGTATAGGTCGGAAACTTGGGATCAATTAATGTAAGATACGTCGATACTTCTACAAGCGCCGCCTCTTCCGACCAGGAGCGTTCGAGTCGGATTTTTCCGCGTGTCGTGAAGCGCTGAAACCCAACCTGCGACGACTACCCACGCGGACCGTGTCGGGAAGTGGAGCGATGCTGCAGAGTAAAGAGGAGGGGTGTCAGGAGCAGATATGGAAGTGAGAACATTATCATCGCTACGCACATATCCTGGCCCTCCTTATCACCGGCAACTTGGCCAGCACGACTATCCAAATGATCCGCAAGGATTTTTGGTTGATAGGGAGACGAAGACGATTCATTTACGAACGTATTTGCACCCGTAAGGCTCGAATTGGACGCCAGCAACTCGTGGAGAGACAGGGACTGCGGACATTCTCTCGAGAACCGTTTGATGACAAGTATTATCATCTGTACGGTAGGCCTTTCCTGTAATCGTGACCAGCAATGTTGAATCAACTTCCAGTGCGAATCGTCTATCGGTCGCGATGTTGGTCGGTCCGGCGTGTGGCCCTGTGCCAATCGGAATGCAATAGCCATATCCTCTCGAACCTCTGACCACGGTACTTTGCCCGACAACACCTGCGAGAGTTCAGGATTGACTCATAAGTCTAGTCAATGGGACTTTCCTGTAGAGCAACACATCCAAACGAGTAGACATCACTCTTGGTGGTGCGACTGGATGGAATTTCTGGATTAAGTTGCTCCGGTGCGGCCCAGCGCAATGCTCCTGGCCGCGTAGTCGACATCTGGAGATAGTGCAGCGCCTCGGGAATGTTTCCCACCAAGGAAGCATAACCAAAATCTACCAATCGCAAGGTATAGTCTTCGTCGACAAGTACATTGTTCTGATGTCCGCTCAGCGAGAATGACACTTGCAGTAGTACATGTTGACTTACGCAATTCAGGTCGCCATGAACGACCGAAAGAGAATGTACTGCAATACGTTATTTTTATATACTTGAAAAATAACAGTATTGTCTCACAGTACTGTAATCCATTCGCAATATCTAGGAGCTAGTGAGAGTTAGAGGACAATAAAGTTATCAACTGAAAGGAGTTGACGCACAAACTGAAGTCGGTGAATCGTACGTAGGGTGCCGTCGTAGCTTTGTAAAAACTTGTAAAGAGATCCGTTGGGCATCCAGAGCGACACTAGTGACGTGGCGCCAGACATTCCAAAGCCGTATGCGGTACCCAGAAATGGAACAATATTGACGTGGTCAAGTCTTTTCCAGATTCCGAGTTCTCGACGGAGCATCTGGAAGTATCCGTTTCATATTCGAAGGGAATCGAGGTGCATATCAATACCTTGATACCTTTATCTCCCGGATTCTCTTTCATTGTAAACGTGAATCGAAAGGCTTTCACCGCGACCTATAAGCGGAACTTGAATGTCAGACAACCAAAAGCCGTACAGCACATCGAACCTCTGTTCTCGCTGATCCGTTCTCGTACCAACATTTGTACACATCACTGAAGCCTCCTCCAGCTAAATATTGGTTTTCAATTCTGATCAAGTAGAGCGTAAGATCAGGTGGGGGAGGAAATTGAGGGCTAATCCGAGCCAAGTGGCAATAGAACTGCTCAAATGTGTCTTGGTTTTGCGAATCGCTGGAATATTGACTCGGGTGCATCATCGATACCACTGATGGAGATGTGGGGCAGGACGGTATGAAAACCGGCGGAATTTGGATGGTCTGGCGAGGCGGGGGTGTAAGGGCCGATGATGAACGAGAATGGTATTTGCCGACCACAGATGCAGAGAGAGGAAGGACGAACGAAACGCTGGACTCGAGATCGCCTTCTTCGACACGCTTCCCCTTCTTTTCCGTGCGAACCTTGCTCCTCTGGGGTCGATAGACGTAATTGGGGTACAACTGCTCGTGCTCCTTCTTCTTCTCCTTAGCTAGCTCCTCCCAATATAGACGTTCCTTGGATGAGAGTGCCTTCCATTGTTGGCTGATCGTTTTGGATAGATCGACTTGGCGCTGCTTCTTCTCTGAGCAATCAAGTGCTGCGTCTTCTTGGGCAGCCAGACGGTCCTCGCAACATTTTCTGCGGAACAGAATAAACGCATTCTCGGGACGCTTAATGTAATCGTCGTCGCCCTTTTTCGGTCTACGCTCGATATCGCTGCATTCCGATGACTTGCGTCGTTTGTGCCGCGATAACGGAGTCGAGGGAGACGGCGAAGTCGCTGATGACGTTGTCGAGGAGACGGATGAAAATGGGCGAAGTACTGCGTCCTCCTGAGCAGCTTGACGGTCTTCGCAAGATTTTCTGCGGAACAGAACGAACGCATTCTCGGTACGCTTGATGTAGTCGTCGCCCTTTTTCGGCCTTTGTTCGATATCGCTGCATTCCGATGAGTTGCGTCGTGTGTACCACGACAATGGCGTCGACGGCGATGTCGTTGATGGTGTTGTCGAGAGGGTAGATGTGGATGACGAGTTAGCGTAAGGAAATGTGAAGGCGCGCGGAGTTGGGGAAACGATGGCCAGGGTTGGCGGTTGAATGGTGTCAAGCGCTGGACACGGTGAGTGATCAGATGCTGATGATCGAGGAGATGAGAGGACTCACATTGAGAAGGGGTATCGCGAGTGCGAAAAGCAGGCATGATTGTTCGACGGCGAACTCGTTCGGGTAGGGCGAAGAATGCGACAATACCACGAGGCTATATATTACCGTAACATTCTCACGGTTGGGACTTGGTCGAAATAAGCGAAATAAGCGAAAAGTGAATGGATTACCGAAATAGACGAAAATAGCGAAAATAGCGACAATAGCGAAATACTCGAAATACGCGTCGGCCCATTTTCAAACTCATCCGTCGCCCGTTCATTCTTTAGATTCTTTAGATTTAGATCCCCCCCAGTTCGGCACTACACAAAATACACAACACTTTTGTCGTTTTATGGTACAAATATTATTTTTAATACTATACCTGTGTCCATGAAGTTGAACGAGAGAAAACAACACACGTAGTTCTTGAGATCGTGCAGTTGACCTCTGTCACACCAGTTGTCACTCGCCGAACACTCGCCGAAGCGGTGTTTAAAACACGCAGTGCTAAGTGGGCGACCTGACGCGGTCGTTCAACGAACAGCCTGACACAACGACCGGAGTATGAACCCAGCTGTGTGACATTCCGTGCGAATTTGTGACGCCGAATATTAGCACAACTTTCGGTACCTGGGCGGCAGAGCAGAGCGAAAAGACCTCCACCGTTATGTAACTGCGTTCCGACAATATTTATTGGCTGGCATTTCAAGTTTCTATTGGTCACCATCTGAATCGTTGTAGTGCTTTTTGTGATGACCTGCCCGATAGTAGGCAGTACTTATGTACATAGATGTGGTAGATCGAAGCTTGCATATCCGTTCGATCGAGATCAAGGTTTGTCGAAAATGTAGGAGTGACCGAATGACGTCAGAAGGGCGGGCTCGATCATACGGCATAAATGCCGCTATCATAACTTGAACGAGTCCTTGCCCAGTCTACTCAATTCCTTTGCATAGTACGAAGCCACGTACGTTACATACATACATACATAATCAATGTCAACGAACATCAATACCGTCCTATACATAGGTACTACCAGTCTGATCAAAAATAGTGCAATAACAAAACAATCCCGGCATACACGAGAGCGTTCGTCCGCCAATCAAAAACGCAAGATCCCTGTCCAAATCACCCGGACCTCTCCAAATCGCTCACATACCTCCCCGCCCCATACCCCGCACTCTCCCCACCATACTCATGTCCCTCCTCATCCGGGGACACCCCCGGATCCGGGTTCACAACCGACAACGGCGCCCTCGTCCGCACCGACCCCGACCCCGTCGGTAACATAGGCAAAGGCGACCCAGACGGCTTCCTCAACATCAACGGGCTCGTATCCGCAGGACCCAACGTCGTCTCCGTCCCCATCCCCATCCCCATCCCCGGTCCCAGTCCCGGCCCACTCGGAACTCTCCCCTGCTGCTGCCTCCGAAACGCAGCCGCAGAAATCGTCCTCGGCGTCCCACCCGGACTCACACCCCCACCTCCTCCTGCACCAACCCCGCTCAACAACGACGACGAAGAGGTCGCCATCAAACTCGTCGAATACGGCGGCGTCGGACGCGGATACTCGGGTGGGGGCGAACGATACGACAGCAGAGGGGACCCTGATATCGACGACGTCGGCGAAACCGCTCTACCACCAGGACTCGGCGGAGAGATCGTCATCATCCCAAGACCACCGTCGCTTATCGTCAAACGATGCACAGCAGGGCGTCGCACGTCTATCGTCGGCGACGTCCTTCCCCGGTTCGCAAACGGCGGATTGGGTGGTTGCAAGATCGGCGACGGAGGCCTCTGGTTGAGATCGCTCAACGACGGAGTTGGACGATGCTGTCCAACAGGGGGCCTTCGCATCTCCATGACCGGCGACGTCCTGCCTCGATTCGCGAATGGAGGATTCGGTGGTGGCAGGATCGGCGACGGTGGTGCGGAATCGTACAGTGTCCCGCCCACAGACATGGTCGGCTGTACCACAGCCGCAGCCGACACCACCGATCCGTATTGTGGAGGCGGACCTCTGGGCGTAGCATACCCGCTCGACGACAGCGACGGCGAAGCAATAGCAGTAAACATCAACTCGTCCATCGCGCGCGATACTTCTCGTTTTGCAGCCTCGGTGTGCGCTTGCGTGTTTGCAGACTCCTCCGTCTGCATCTCGTCTTCATCTCCTTCGACTTCTCCTGGTGCAGTGGCGGAGTAGTAGGTATCGTCTTCTTCTGCATCCATGTGAGGAGGCGGAACACGTGGTATCCGCCATTGACTTGCAGCGCGTGATAACTGCGTGGCCTTGTCCACCGCGTCCGTCGACACAGATCCTTGGACAGGCATCGAACCTTGCTCGTTGACGTTGCTGATCGCCGTGGCCCCATCCACACTTGCTACCTCCCTAGTTTCGGACAACGATGCGCCTCTCCCGCGATGCTTACCATCTCCATTTCCCTCCGCACCCATCAAAGACGCCACACTCCTACGATCGGAAGCATAGTCTTCCTCCTCTTCCCCATCCCGTTCCGAGGAAGAAGTAAGTCGCTGGAAAGGCACACGCGCGCTCGAGGATGCCGGACGATCAGAATGAGTGTCATCCTCACCCTGACCACCCACGCCATCATCCCAAGCCCTAACTGCAGCCGGCGCCGCGCCCGGCGGAAGGCTTGGTGGTGACGTACTTCGTCGTGTCGCTCTTCTATGCCATTGGCCCTCCTTTTCTTCTGGGAGCTGAGGTATGCCCCCGCGTCCGTTCGATATGGTCACTGGGCCGTGTGGTTCGCTCTGCACGGATCGCGCCGCATTGAATGCGAGGGCTTCTCGTTTCGGCGAGTCGGTGGGTGTTGCTTCTTCGAGCGAAAATCCACGATGTGATTGGGAGAGGGCGTCGGCGATGGACGCCATAAGTGACTGATTCTCGTCTGTTTGAGCCGCCCCGTTGTCATGCGGCACGAGTGGTCTTGCAGTAGAACCGACAGACAAGCTTGGAGCCGGCGGGTCAGGGACAGGTTCCTTTTCCGTAGGCAGCGAGTGAGTCTGATGGACGGGCTGGGCCGGAGGGACATGCACCCCAAGTTCGTCGACCGAAACACGCCTATTCTGAAACATCAAAGATACGTCAGCTTCCATGTTTTTCCACATGAGTTGCATGACGGCAGTATAAAATGAATACCGGCCGCCAGGCAACAGCAAGGCGACACGATCACGGTACATACCGCAGGTACGTGGCCAGGTGGAGGGCCTTGTGGCGGATTGTACATTGTAACTCCCAATGTGAGTTCGCTTCCCAACGAAGGAGTGGGAAGGGTAGGTGTTTCAGCTGGGGGACCTTGAGAGGTGGGATGTGCGGGCTGAGATATGGGAAGTGGGTTGCATCCAGAGGGGATGGTGGAGAAAGCGACCTGCGAGACCGCACGTTGTGCCTCAACAACTAGGTCGCCTACATGGCCATGCGCATTATAGTACGCACGTGGGAGGCCAGGTTGTGTGATGTCCTCGGGGATGGACTAAATGGCAGGGGGTCAGGAGGGTGTGGCCGGACAACGGAACAACCTGCCTGTATGATTTGCCTGCCAATGTCACCTACGATCTAAAGAAAGGACTGGTTCAGGGAGGGAGAGGAGAAACAGAGGGGGACGGACGTACCACGCCCTTTTCGCAACACTCGACGAGACCACCAAACTTGAAGCCCATCCAATCTTTTGTGCATTTGCGCTTGTAGTCCCCCAGCTCGGCCTCCTCGCGGACGATCTCTCCGTCCAACGTCCGCATTTCCTCACGCAGCTTGTTGAGGGCCTCTGCTTGTGCGCCGAGGTTCTTGTGCTCGGGACTCATCTTGTTGAGTTTCTTCTCTGCTGCCTCGGCGGATGTGCCGATACGGCGACGGCGACGACGGAGGTCATCGAGAGCTTCTTCTCGGGTGCGCACGGATTTCATGCTGTCCCGTACGGTGTGGTGGAGGTTCGAGTAGGTCGAAAGGGCTGCTGCAAAGTGTGCCAGTATCGTCGACGATGCCGCGAGGATGTCCTGCGAGAGAGTAAGCCCGTGTATCGAGATGCTGATGCTATGACGGACGTACGCCGAGATCAGCGCCCTCTCCTTGACCCCAAATACGAAGAGCATCTCCGGCCTTTGAAAAATCCGCTCTGAGCTTCTGTAGGCTAGATCGAAGAGAAAGTCAAGTAGGAGGGAAGGTAGAACGACCAAGTGAACGTACGACACGAGGACGGTCTTTTCTGCAGTGATAAGGTCTTGGAGGTGGCGAAGGTCGGAGTTACCTGCTAGTGCAGGTATTGTAGTGTTGTGCGCGATCTTTGTCGCGGCTGACTTGAACATGGAAGGGAAAGAAGAAACTGCGGGGGAGAATGCATGGCAGTGGAGCCTTTTGCGTACACAAATTTGCTGTGCTTAGTAGCGCCGATCTCGCTTACATGCCAATCGTCATAAGGCTTAGTGCGGGCTGTGTCACTTCGTCGCCGTATAAATCGATGTGAGCATCGATCATACCTCTCAGCTTTCATGGCAACCTCAGCACCGCCAGACATCATCATCCCTACGACGCCCTCCTCGCATGAGGTCCTCTCCCGCCTTTTTCCGGGCGTCAAGCCACCACCCTCCCTCCTTGCCCCTGCCCGTATGCCTATCTCGGGACCAGAAGCTACTGCTGCATTGTTAACAGCCCTTAGAGACAATCACGAGCGCAGCCATGTATTCTTCAACGAGTTCAGCTTCCACAAGTATGTTGCCCTTCGTCTGGCAACGATCATTAGTTTCTTAGTATTCGTGCAGTCACTCCGTACACCACTTGCTCGCCATATATGCCCTTGGTGCACCAGGACCCGTGATCGCCGCTGCCTATCAGCATACCCACCTCGATCATATGCGTACCGCGTTCGTCGCACCAGGCAAGGTCACCATCACGGACGACAACTTTACTGACTATCTGGGAAACGATCAGTCAGTATGACGGCGTATCTTCCCTCTCTTGCCTGCTAACGCTCGCCGTCCAGATACTACAACGCCTACCTCGATTACTTCCAACGCGTTGTGCTCGAGCCTAGTGCTACCATCTCTTCCATCCTAGAGAAATACATTTTCTCTCAACACTACAACGTTCGCACTCAGAGGGAGGGCGCCGAACAGCCACAGATGCTCAACCGGCTGCTCGAGATCCTCATCCACCCGATCATTCACGTCGGTTACGGCGCCGAATTTGGTATAATGGGTCTCATCGCGGAAGGTATGTGAGTCCCTCGAACTTCTCCGTGCCTGCGCTCACTTGATGAAAAGGCCTTGCGTGGACGGCGGTGCACCCTGCCGGCGCAACCACGCTCATTACGCGTCTGCTCTTTACGCCCGAGCGCATTACTCCCATTACTGATATGGAAAGGAAGGGTGAGTCATTCCCATTGTTGTCCTCTCGTACTTTCCCTATAGAACATCAGAGCCGGAGTGGATGCCCAAATCAGGGTCTCGCCTGAAAGCATTGAACATCTTGTCGCTCATCCTTCGTGATCCTCGTTTTCAATCCAAAGTCCTCGACAAGCACGAGTATGCGGCGATGCTCCAGTCTCACGGTGAAGCGATCAACAAATATGCTCAGCTTTGGGACTGCGACATCGAGAGCCAGGAGGACCTGGAGGAACGCACCGAGGAGCTCGTCTGGATGGCGACCCTCATGTACGGCGTCGGAAGCTGGGACGGCGCTGAGGCCGACTATCGTGCCGATTTTTTCACGTACGTGTAATTTGCCACGCCTCATGCACATCTAATCTGATCGTCACTGTTCAGCGCGCACATCGTAACGTCGGTGTTGTTCATCCCATCCATCTGTGCATACCTCTCGCGTCCGTCTCAAACAAAGCTGCTCCGCGCGCACTTTTTGACGAGCATCACCTGGTGGCTCGTCCGTGGACGCCCAGGATTCGCTCTCAAAGCGTTCATGTCCCAACCACTTCCTCCCCTCCCGGGCTCCGAGTCTCAGCCAACCCCAGGCAACTCCGCACTCCCGTCTCCGACGTCGCCCTACGCGACCACCCCGAACCCGTGGTACCCCATCCTCGCGAACGCTGTCGTACACCCGAACGAACACTTGTGCAAAGTCCAACGGGCGCTGGCGCACTTTAGCGTGATGTACGGGCACCGGGGGACCGGGTTCGTGTTCGAGTCCCTGTGCAAGGACCGGGTGGAGGTGGACTCAGAATACACGTATCTGGACGGGAGCTTGTTTGCGCGCGTGGCGTGGTTGACTGCGGGGAGGCTCGGGTGGGTTACGCACGGCGAGGAGGACTCTGGGGTGTGGGGGTACGAGTCGTTCCACAGGGAAGCGATGGAGCATCTGGAGGAGTTGAAGGGTCAGGGACCCGTCTGAAAGAGGAAATGCCGAGGTTCGAATAAGCAGGTTCCCACAATAACGTGACCTTTGTCCAATGAGAGAACGAGCAATGATTTGATCGAACAAGAATTTGAATCTCTAGATCTGCAGGTTGTCTGTCTGCGTCTCTCAGATCCAGCGTTCTTGCAAGACGTTCACATAGTGGTCGTTGATTCATGTTTCTGAATCATTAAGCATATCAGCGGCTCATGTGTGCGTTCTGGGACGAGGTTAAGACGGTGCTCGGTAGAACGTTCACGGTTTTTCTTTTCGCACAATCAGTTCGGCAAGTGGAACTGCTTCGAGGGAAGCCTTTATCATGTGAAAACTTAACTTTCGTGCAGCGGTCGTTGACAATCAGATTATCGGGTACTCTCCGTAGCGCGACAGCCACGGTTCCTGAACTTTGTCCGCCACCTCCACCCCCATGTACATACCAGGAAATTTGAGCGCGGAGGGCCGGACATGCCGGTCCAGGCATCCAGCCTACTCCGAGTCGGAGCTACTGACTCATCTCGATATTTGGCAATCCCCAGGGCCAAGCAATCGCTTTCAGGTTCATCTGTCTGAGACGGGATGATCAATACTCGACGACATTGTATCGCATCTGCCCACGGGGAATCGCTTTTGACTGCATGCAGTGTTTCCCTTTGGGGTTTTGTCATAGCCGAGTTAGCGCCTCCGCCCGGACGCAGTACTCAGAGAGTACTTAAGGGCGTCGCCCGCTTCACACGCGGTGGGTTTGTGCATCCCTCGGGTCTGACGATATGCAAGACATCTATGCAGCTCAGGAGCCTGCGGTCATTCTCGACACCATCCGCGTTCTCTATATCACCCGGATGTGTCA
>JBBPPG010000795.1:0-15546 GCA_038091855.1 Leccinellum luteum
TCTTCAGTAGTATCCACGCTCTCTGCGAGTGATTCAAGTAAATTCTTATTCGCCTTGGACAATCCATGACGGATAGAACCCCACTCTTGTACGACCTGGAAAACCAACACTATCAGATCCAAAGTCCGTAAGAGAAATGTAAAGGAATACCGACGGATCTGAAGTACCCTGGAAAATGAGGTTGAGTTTGCAAAGGATGCTCTCCATCGTCTCTCCAGCCTCGAGCAACCGACAAACTTGCATGATCTCGTCGAACAATACATTCGGTTCTGACGACTCCATCGACTGCCTACAGCTATCCCGCACCGCTCGCCGTGCACGTTCGCGAAAATCTTCTTCGTCTTCATACTTCTCTTCTGTATACATATCCAGCTGTTTGAGCAACGAATCTGGTGGTTTCGTGTATCGCAGGGCCTAAACAGGAGGTCAATACCACATCGACGACATTAAGAACCATAGCGCGACATACCACAACCACTTCATTCAACCCTCGTCGACTGGACTCGTCCTGCGGCACGATTCGTTCTTCCAGCGTGTGTGGACGATTCGTCAACGTGTTGATGAGGGCCATGAACGCTGTCCTAGCTTCCCATATGCCCTCTTCTTCCACAGGAAATGTCACCTCTGTGTAGCCATCGCGTCCATGGAATCTGGTATCTTAAGTGCCGCCACCGACGACTGAAACCGGAAAAGCTCATTGTATGCGATCCGATACTCAGGCAGGGTGACCAACACGGCACGGTGGCCTTCGTCAAACGAGACCGTACATATCGCGGTGAGGAGCTCTGCAGCGTCCAAGTCTGTTTCAAAAGACGCACTTCGGTGTTTGACAAGACCCTCAAAGACCTGATTACCTCCAAAAGAACATCGTTGGCGATGTTCCCGTCCCTCGTCTGCGTCGCCCCGACGTGGTCATCGTCAGTGGCGAGCACGTCTTCGAGGGCCAGCGTGTCTGGATTGGTAATGTCCGAGGGCAGCGAGCTGGATGCGATGGAGCTTCAGGATGGAGGTACAAGTGCAATGTCGATCATCGATCACTATCATGATGTATCCTTCCAACCCTTCCAACCAATTCCCCTCCCCATGGTCCACTAGTGGGCTAGTCGATATATACTCTTCTGCATCCCATACTTAAGGCGGACGAGTGGGCGGTGAATGGCATTGGGATGGTTGGCTGGAATGAGTGGCGGGTGCCCTTGATGCTGATTTGCAAGCCGTTGCATATGCTTGTAATAGAAAAACGGAATGTCATGTCCCCCATCGACATCCAAAACCCGCTCTTCGACATCGAACCCCCACGGCAGTAGGAATCCGAGTACCACTTCACCCTCGACGACATGGAGTTCCTGCTGTATGTTGAATTCGCCCTAATGATAGGTTAGCTCTACATCCGATCATCGTGCAGTTGACTCACCTCAGGCTGAAAGCCCATGTTATTGGGTTGACTGGGTCCGGAACTGTGAAAGCGCATTCGTGCTGCCCAGTCGGCATTAGGTGTCCAGTGGGGATCTGCAGGCCCATGCGGTTGGTTTGGGTCCATTGGGACGTTGGAGGTCTCCGGTATGATGACAAGCCCTTCGAGGGTGGCGACTTCGCGTTGTCGAGCGGGATGTAGCATGGCATCCGGGTCATGGCGCCAATCGTTCAACTGGATGTCTGTTCTTGATTGTCCGACAAATCGAACGCTTGTGGATCCTAGAAAAAAGGGCATCGAAGAGCATATTGGATACACGAAGGACTGAAAACCACGGCTTGAATTTCGGCGGCTGACACGAACCTGATAACACCCCAACGCTGCAGATGTCAGCCGCATCCATTTCACGTCTCCAGCTGACGATGAACTGGATGTTTCCCAGGTGGACTGTGGCTTGCAACGAGCTGGCACACTCGTTCAAGTCAAATATGTTGACTATCGAGTCATACCCGCCAGAAGCGAGATACCTGGGAGTTGCGTCAACTCACCACGCACACAGGAAACATAACGAGATTCGTCAACCTTCCTCGGGGATCGAGTGCCACTGCAACGCAGCCACCGACGTGGGCGGCTGGACTTTCTCGCAATGTCAATGACGGGTAGTCCATGATGCGGAGCGCATGTTCAGTGTGATGCGTCAAGATGATACCATCTCCAACATGATTGAACATGGGAGTCGATGCTACGATAGTCTGTAGGGTATGTAATCAGATTTCGATGGAGCGAGAGTGGGAACCCTTACCCCGTCTTTATCCAAAATCTCATAGATGCTTACATGACTCGTTATCTCGCCCGTACGTCAGGAAGAACAGCTGATGCCCTGCAGAAGTATACAATAGGGATTTCCCATCCGGAGCGTAGTTGGTTTGTACGGGCGACACTTTTAGTTGGATCTGTTGTACGTGGCGACTTTCTTGAACCGATCATTAACACGCGAGAATCAAGACAGGATGATGAACTTTACGTCGCGCATCCCAGAAAACGACCCGCCTGTCCCTCTGACTAGACGTGCAGAATAACTTGGGGTGGGTTGGATTCCACTAGACATAGTCGACATGACCTCCGGAGAAGTGGGTCGCGGCTCTGTATTCCATCTGAACTGGGCGTAAGAAAAGATCATGCATAGTGCAATGCGCATGGGCTCACGCTCGTCTCTGGAGTCCACACTCGGGTGGCCTTCTCAATGCCCACTGCAGCAAGACGTTTGCCATCACAACTCCACGCAACGTGAGTCATGGCTTGTGGAGAGGGTATCCTTAGATCGCGAGGTTTAAGAGCGGGAAAGCGGAATAGGACGCGCGCCGTTGATGGTAAGGCTTGGCGTACATGAATACTAGTTTACGTGGAATGGAGGGGCAGGCGGTCGTTAAGGGGCCTGTATTTCGTCTTCATTACTGATGATAGGTGGGAAAGTAGACATCAACGCGACTTGCAAGACGAAACGAATGAACTTGAATCCCGTAGGCAGACCCTTATGTAAGTAGGAAGAGCGCGGAGTCAGCACGGAGGAGTTGTCCACGATGTTTCTGATCCGCGTACCCTATGTAGATGAAAAGATCAAGGACTACGAGACCAAGTTCAAGTTGGAACAACTCAAGTCCGCATTCATGGAGTCAAAACAGGCATTACGGTCGTTCGCATGGTGAATATCGTGGAGCATACCGATAGGTCCAACCATATGCGGTTGCTCACGGATCTGGAATACAGCGGAATTCACAGAGCTGAGCGACTTGTCATATGCGATTGGTGCAAGATTTGTACGGGAAAAGTACGCCTTCCTGGGACACGCGAATCCTTCCTCCGGGACATTTGTGATATCCTCAACAAACTCTCGAGGATGCCTCACGCCGCGTACGCTTGCTAACTGGCATAGCTGGATTGGGCATGTTTGTGGTAGCTCATTCGATTGCATGACCGTATGACGGGCTAGAGCGGTTTGAATCGTTGTATCACTTCTCCAGCACTGACGTCGCAAGGCTAGGCTTTGCATTAATAGCCATCGCCGCGGTAAGGTTATAACTCGTACAAAGGTGCTATTGACAAGGTAATTACTTATTTAATGGTGATACCCTATCGCATCGGTCCACGCAATCCAGGAGAATGTCTCCACCTAGAGTATTATGAGTGGCAGAGACACAGTACTGGGAGTGGAGAGATTTCGAGCGACTTCAACATGATGCAGTTTTCCCATTAGGTCCCCATGTATCATCGTACGTCCAGTCCATCGGGGTATCCCAGCGGAATGTTGACTTGACATGCCAGCTCGTTGTAGCCGCCATCTACCTGGGCAACATCCGAGACGTGACATGGATATCGATGCAGCCGTTCTCTACAGTGTCGGAGTGTCGTCAGCTCAAGGATGTGCTGGGCAGGAAAGAGATCGAGAACGTGACATGGGAGACGAGTGTGGATGCATACCCCTAGCTAAGTCAGCGGACAGAATGGAAATTCAACAAGTGAAAAGGTTCGTGTTAGCCGCCTTTAAGACACGATGACTGCACTAGTCTCTTTCTCACCAGAGCACTCCAATGCCTTTCTTTCTTGGCAGTTCCAGTGTTCACTTCATTGGTCAATCCAATACGGACATCCAGCTCAACAACTGGCACAACGACCCCCACGTGATGCCGCTTCCCGCTCGACAGCGAGACTGGTCACCCTCGCTGGCCTCTTGATCATCTCCGAAGTGTCTAGCCTCGCAATCGACCCAAACGCACCGCAGGATCCTGCGCCCCACAACTGGGTGCCCAGTACCAACTTGAACTTGGCGCTATGGATGCGAACCATCAAATCCGTGCCAGACGAAATCACAGAGAATCTCTCATATACAGCTATCCACCAAACTGAATTCGTCAACGTACGAGCAAAGTGCAGTACTTGTGTTATCTGAGAGTGTGTGTATTCGAGTTTGAGAGAACGCTGTGGAACTAATGTAGAGTGGCAACTTGCCAAGCGAGCAAGCACAGTCGAGCTTCCTTCAGAGTCTCGTCACATCTGTGCAATGGCTCTCTGAAAAAAAGCTTCCTGGCCCGCCATCGGGCATACAGAGGCATTGGAAGAGGAGATCCAGGAATTGCTGTCAAGTGGAGGTCCTTGCACGAGGTTCGCATTTCTTGTTATCTTTCCTTACCTCTTTTGAGTGATCATCTCGCCTGTTCGCAAGCAGAGTGCAGCACTGAAGGCTGGTGGTAGTCATTGTCGTTGTTGGGGAAGGTGCTCTGTTAGTATATATGTTGGAAACGATTTGTTGCTTCCTGCTGTGTCTATACCTGTACTGGCGTCACTGTCACCCTCACTGTTGCCCACACCCCCCATCCAAGTTGAAAGCCAGCCAGGGACCCAAGGGTGACAAGGTATGTTGGTGTTTTTTTCGAGAGGAGGGGGGATGGTGGAACTTTGAAGGCGAGTGATCGCGAACCTAGATGAATAGTGAGTGGCTTAAGACACACTTGCGTCGACAAATGATGCGATACTGTCTGTGAGCGCGATGGTTCCAAAGAAGAAAGATGCAGAGCTATGCGCGAGTCATCATTAAAGGGTCGTGACAATTTCAAGTCGCGGTTTGGTCGCGATGTTAAAACGTGCTATACGGGTCGCATCTTGGGGGAATCCCGGGGTACCGGGATAGGATGCGGTGACAGGCTCGACGCGGTGGGGGACTCGGAGGACGGGGACCGATTTCAGCGGCGACTTTCCCGCTCGTGGAGGGCCCAGCACTGTTCCACGCAGGGGCGTGAATAGACAAATAGAAACGATGTTATTACAGATACGCACCGTCCGGTCCCGACTCACTGGCAGTCAGACTCCGAGTCGATCAACAAGTGGTCTTCGACGAGCGCTGAGTGAACATTCCGGCGAGCCGGAGGATGGCCAGAAATCTTTGCGAATTATCTTAAATGCCGGGAGCGAGAGCCTCGATGTGCTGCACGAACGTGAGGGCGCGATCCTTGGACCTCGGTATCAGCTGGACCCCCGCCGGGTGTCTGTCCCTGGCACCGGAAGTGATAGAAATGGCTGGCCAGGCAACGCAGGCGCTAGATCGCAGCTCGTCTCTAAAGGATCTTCGATTGGGAATTGGGAAAGGAAGGGCTCACGATCTTTAGAACTTGTCGTGCTCAAGATCCGGGAGATCTGACTTGATATTAGAGACGAACCGGGTGGGGAAAGTTCGTCCGAATAGTTGGTCAACGTCGACTCAACGAATGACTACGATGTCAACGAGGAACAGGAGGTGGAGGAAGAAGACGGCAGTTCGGGTCCGATTCAGAAGGCCAGTAAGGCATGCTAGTGGAGGAGGGTGGAAGATGTGAATGCACAATGGAGGAGCTGAGCGCATGTGTGTGACATACCGTAGACGGCGAGCTATGGACGTTGATGTGGTGTGCACTGTGCGCGCGGACGGGCTGGGAGTGCTCGAGTGAGAGAAAATTTAAGAGAAATTCTAGGCTCAGGTCCATCTTGCATTGTTCAAATCCGGGCACGGAACGGCTACAGTGAGACTGTTCCAGGCTTCCAGCGCATACGGAGGTATAATCGAGGGCTTGAACTTGAAGGAGGACGTTTACTGAGAAGCATCGGTTTTGATCGATTTCGACCAATCAGAACGAAGAGACCGATTTTTTCGCCTATTTTAGTCTAAGGACCATGAAACATACTAAAGATACTATGCTGTAGGTTGTAAATGCTTTCTTTGGACTTGGGCCGTGGCAAGAGCCAACCTATGACTGTCGGCCGTAGGTATCACATTGGAGTTTTTACGTTTTCAGTAGCCTTCCAGCTCCAGACACGAATGTCGCGTTGTGATGAGCATTTCTCGTGAGATATGAAGGTGTGAACTAGATCATGATTTCCGGAGCAAGTCCTCCAACGTCCGTCTCACATCACCCGCTTTGACCCTCCCCCCACTCAGCTGCATCACTTTGCCCATGATCCGATTCATAACTCTCAGATTCCCATCTCTCACTTTCTCAGCTTCCTCGGGAAGCACCTCGATGGCCTTCAAACACCAATTCTTCAACAGAGACCCGTCGTCATCGGATACCGCCAGCAGACCCAACTCCTTTGCCAATACCGGTGGGGAGGTTGTCGACCGCGAAGAGACCATGTGACGCAATAACGTCTTGCCCGACGTTCCTAGATCACGCATACATGACCATCGGACGCAAGAAAAAATAAAAGTGCACACCTGTCATCTTCCCGCTCTGCACCATATCCACCAACTCGCCCATATGCTCCACCGACACCGGATTATCGCTAAAGGTCTCCTTGCGTGCAGCGAGTTGACCAAGGAGCTCGTGTATCATCCTGAAAAAAACAAACTCGAATATCTTTGGAACCCAACAAGGCTCAACGTACCAGTTCACAGCCGTCTTGGCGGATCGCTCGCGCGTGACGAGGCGGTCAAAGTACTGGACAGCGCCTTGGGCGGGTTTACCGTCAAACCGGACCTCCCGTCCAGCATCCACTGCCATGAGCACCTCCGCTTCTTGCTCGGTCAGACCCATGCTCGTCAACCTTGCACGCGTCTCTCTCGGGAGCTCCGGCATCGATCTCCGAACGCGGTCGACGTACCCCTGCAGGACGCGGGATTGAACAACATGATCAAGGCCAAAAAAAGGATACGAACGGGAGATAGGAGGAGCGGAGGCAAGTTGGGGTCAGGCATGTACCGATAGTCCGGAGAGTCCTCTTTACTTCGCAGCCTAAACGTCTCTGCTTTGGCCTCGTCGAACCCGCGCGTCTCTTGAGGTACGGCCTGACCGCTCTCGAGGAGGTCGATATGGCGAAAGACCTCGGATGCTAAGACTACATTGTGCCCTGTATTTGGTGCAGACGGAGAGGGACGTACTGATGGCAACCATCATGAACTTGACACTGTTGAGATTCTTGATTTCGCATCGCGTTCCGGGGGGGTGTCCGTGCTTATTCACTGACACGTTCACGTCGCATCTGAGCGATCCCTGAGATACAACGTTAGCTGGAGAAGGATGAGCAAAATAAAAGAAAGAAAAGGGGGGTACTTGCAAGCTCCATGCTCCCATCGCTAGCTCCCACAGCCCTCAGCATGGCTTGCAGAGTACGAACGTAATCGGCTGCCTCCTCCGGTGACCTGAAAGCACTCAGTTTACGAAGTATAACCTGACGACACGACAGACACACCTCATATCCGGGTCAGAAACGATTTCCATCAGCCCCGCGCCCGCACGGTTGAGGTCGACCAACGTGAGCCGACGACGCGCGTCCAAAATCGACTTTGCAGTGTCCTGAAAGCGGGCACTTGAGCGAGCCGCAACGAACTGCGGGCGCGACCGAAAAATAAAAATAAAAACGCATCACATACCTGTTCGAGCTGTATCTGGGTAATCCCAACTCGGGCGCCTTGGCGCGGCAGGTCCAAGTGACCTCCTGTCGCCAGAGGTGCTGCGATAGCAAGTACGTGAGTATATGCGCCTGCAAATGGGAGGGCGAGGACGGCACCATAGCGCTGCGTGATTTGGTATCCGGCTGGCAGGTCAGAGTAAAAGTAGTGTTTCCTGTCGAACGCCGAGTGCAACTGGACTTGCGAGTTCAGTGCGATGGCGGTTCTGACGGCGAGTTCGACGCATGTTGGATTCAATGACTGCGTGTGCAAGTGAGCGATTGAGCGAAACGCACAAAGGCGTGAAACTCACTGGAAGGGTTCCAGGCAACGCAGCGTCGTAGCAGGCGACGAACGAGTTGGGCGGTTCGCCAGGTTGTGACGTGAGCGCGTCTACAATAGCGTCAACGAAAACTCTCCCGGCGGGTAGTCACTTTGAAACTGACCGGAAAACAATTTTCTCCGAGCCTTGATCTGAGCGTGGACTTCGATGCCGACGACGACTTGCCATCCAGGCCATCGCTTGTCCTCACATTCTCTATGTATGTTTCTCGAGCTCAAGGGTCTCCAGAGTCGCTGTAACCGTCGAATCATCAAAGGCTCGTCTTGGTTTCCTTTTTTGGATATCCACCAGCACGGTTTCGATGACGACCATCTGATGCGGCGCAAAGGAAGCTACCGGTCACCGACGGCCCCGGGCATTGTATGTGTATGGGTGAGATGCGACAAGCGCACTCTCCATGTCAACTCCAAGGGTGGAAGGACGTCATACAAGATGACGAGGTTTTTTTTTTTTGAATCCATCTCCATCTAATTTTACTAAGGACGACCTACTAGGTAAGGAGGCCTTGTACCCCACACGAGGTTCATGCACATGGGTATGGTGCGTAGAGATGACCATGCGTCTGCTCGAGCACAGGCTCATTTATTCATAGCACACGCCGGCGAATGCCAGTGCCACTTTAGCCAGCTTTTTTCCCCCGTCTTAAGTGCGTCATATTAGATTTCCAAGACAGGGACAACAAAAAGGCACCCTCTCAAGCCAAGGTGGTGGTCGTTTCGATAATTTGGAACGGTGCCTGCTTACAACAACACCTTCAACACGCTGGATCACCCCAATACCACTCGGCGGCCAGGAATTTGGCAGATTATCTGCCAGGATGCCACCCGGACAAACATGTCCGACGAACTGCGCGATGACGAATCCATCCTCCCCGCTTACGATCCAAGCAGCGCGCCGGAGAGCTTCACCCTGGGTGCGAGTTTGACGTCGATGGGTAACTTGTAAGGTTCCATGCCATGTTTAACATGTCTTTTTGCTTGATGTTTATCTTTGCGTGCGTCGCGACAGGTCTGTCGACAGTGGTCTACCTTCGGAACTTTCCACACCATCTTCGACTTCAAAGTTGGTGTCCTTTCAGTTCTTTTAAGTTCCTTGCTCACTCCGCTTTCCCTTACAGCCCTGCCCGATCATTACTGCGGCTCGAAAATCACGATCATGAGACGTTTACATACGTATACAATCTCTTCGCTGGCAACACCCACCTGCAGATCTTCATCTTGTGAGCTTGTGTACCTTATCGTACACACCATACGAGCCAACTCATGGGTTTTAGGGTAGAGTCGGAGCCGGATCGGCCAAACCATTACACCTTCTCGTTGTCCATGAAAGCCGGCCAAGTCGAACGCGCAGTCGCCAAGCCCGTATCCATGAGACTCTCTGTGGATCCCCGCAAATTAGACTTTGTTGTCTTGTAAATCCCGCTTCTTCTCCACGAAATCGTAACTGATCGAGCTGGGCCGATAGCGTGTTCCCACCTAGAATCAGCATTCCGGCAGGCTGTCTTTATCATTTGCGAGTCTGGTTACGCACCGTGGGCGTCGACCATCGCTTGTTTGGGGAAAAAGACCTTTGGTTCGGCAAAGATCCCGACTTTGACGCCATCACCGACGCCTCCTATGCTCGTCTTCGAAACGCAACCGAAAACATGCTGATATATCAGGCCGGCGTCGGGCGCGCACAGGTTAGCTTCATTATCAGGTCAGCCTCGTTTTCTCCCCCCACATACATACATATATGTCTTCGACCTGACGTTGTCTCTCCCTATGACGGCGATAGATGGAAGTTCGTCGAACAAGGCCTATATGCGCTCTCGCTCGATTACGAAGCCGGCGGTGCGGGCAGAACGCTCTTTGAAGACTACTACCTGAGGCTCTACTGCGAGCCCCAGACCGTCTCCTTTCTCATCTAGCAAGTATTCTCTCTCTCTCCTACTGGACGAGCGCACTTACTAACTCTCCCCCACCAGCACGATCCCCGTCACCTCAACACCCCCCGGCGCAAGCCACCGCCTCCGCGTCTGGCTCCGCACCCCATACGTCATCACCTACTCGCCTTCATCCCCCTCACCCTCCCCCTCCTCCAGGACGGCCTCTTACGTCTACCAACGCCTCTGGAAATCAGACGACTTCAAGATTGGCGCCCGCCTCGGATTCGACGCCATCGGCAGCATACACCACATGAAGGTCGTCCTGGCGCGCCGTGCACCGCCGGACGAGATCGATACGGCGACGCGCATGCCACTCACGCCGAATCGCAGGCCGGTGCCCTGGATGGCGACCAACACGGGCATCGACGACGGAAGGGAGTCTGTGTATGATCGGTAGCCGTATAGCCCTTACAGTGCATGGATACACAGCCCTTGTGCACGCAGTGTCGCTTCCCATTTCGATTATCATTCTTAGACTACTCTTTCGATGGTTCGTTCGCTCATTCAGACACCATGACATTCAACTGCGCAGAAAATTTATAGTTGATACGTAAATTACGTTACAAGTTTTGTCTTGAGGCTATGGGAGGTTTTACGGGTTGAACGAGGTAGGCACGAAAGGCGCTGTAATACAACGGTGGAACGTGTGGCGAGCACTCCGAAGAGTGTAAACGTTAGGAAAGAAGAAACAAGAGAAAACGAACCGAGCAGACAGGATAAGAAGAAACAAGAGAACATAGGTGGAAAAGGGCATAAGTGGAGAAATTGTCCAGACCGGAACGCCAATTCATTCCCCCTACTCTCCGTTCGTTGAACTCTTCGGTTGCGCGCCTAAATCTATGCCAAATGCCTCGTTTTCAGGTGGGGAGAAGAGGAAAAAGAATGCCTGCAGAAAAAAAGAAGTAATGAATAAATCCAAGAGTGAACAGAAGCGACAGCAATGAGTGTATTGCGCCGACGGGTTGGTGCCATGGACCAGAACACAAAGAAAAACGTCACGACGCTGCGATTCTGCAACGAACAAGGAGCCAATGACGATCGACAAAGAGGACCTGCGTAGTATGCGTTTCTCGGATCTGCGCATTCGCGAGCTCAGGACCAAGGACCAGGAACCAGGGCGGCGACCGTCGTGTCTTCTATTGGGCCGCAACAGCACCCGCAGCTAGAGCTGGGCTATCGCGTAATGACAGCTGAGGTGTCTGAATCTTCACTGTTCTTTCGGTTGCCAGGGGTACAAGCTCTCGTTTTTCAAGTGTCTGTAGCGCCGGTGCAGGGCTGAACGACAACCCAGGAATTCCACTTTCGTCCTCGTCTTTCTGCGCGACGGAGACGGGCATCTCGGACCTGCTGGACATGCGACGCTGCGGAATCAGTCATACATTGGGGCGGAAGGCAGAACACAGACCGTCGCTTCTTGTTGGGCATATCAGGCGAGGTGTGGTTCGACTTGCCAGGTCCCTTCATATCGCACGGTAAGTGGTGATCAACAGAATGAAGAGCCAGGGAAAGGCAACGACGAAATATCGAACACGCACTTTGCCTGTCTTGGGCCGCTTCAACGCTTGTCTCGGTTGTCGTTCACCTTCATCAAAGACGTAATCCGGCAAAGCTGAGCTAAACAAAAGCCTGGATGAAGAACACGTATCCCATGTAGCCTCTTGCCTTGAATTACCTTTTGATGTTCCGGACATAGATACCCATTTGAGATTCTTCGTACTTTTCCCACATCTTGACTAGTTTTGTGAACTCTGTAGTGGGGTAAGATATATCCAGTTTTCTTGGACCAACAGAACCAACTTGACGGAGGAAAATCGAGATACATATCAGAGTGGTGTCCCGATGAGCTTGTTGGAATCGCAAGCGTACTTGGTTTCGGCTCGACGAGCAGGCCAATGTAGAAGGTTGTCGAATAAACAGTGCTACCATCCTCGATTTCTTTAATGTCCGCTTTCGTCCGCTTTGCTATCGCGTCTGATATTTGCCCTTGTGCCACTTGACACACTTCCTCTCGCGATATACAATGGGACACTTGCTCAAAACCTTTAATGAACGGGTGGGCTAAAATGAGAGAATCGACGTATTCGAGCTTCATCACGAGCTGCCGTATCCGCGATTCAACAGTTCCTGCCCTGAAAGAGTTTCGCAGAATGTGTGTGGATTAAATTACAGATAGGTGTTGCTTACCATTTGATTTGGAGTTCCGACTCGCCAGTGGACGCAATAACTTGCAAGTAATATCTATATTTATGGAAAAAGTCGTGCTTTGCAAATAGTTCGGACCAACTTGCGGTTCCTACGATGACTCGGTCGACAATGTCGGCACCTTGAGATGTTCAATCAAACATTCGGAGAGACGACGTAAAGAAAAAGATTGAAACACCTTTCTTGAATTCTTCGGTGACGATCATTTGCGTCGAGGCTGTAACGTTATGAGTAGCACACATCGCAGGGTAAGCGGGCGTAATGATAGGCATTCGGTGCGACCGATCTGCCGGATACAACTGCACGATGTAAATACACCTTCGAGTTGGCGAAGAGAAGGCGGGACACGTGCCTTGGGATTCCATACTCGGACCTGTAGAGGACCTTCTTCGATCTGCTTTAAAAGAACGGGCTGTGGCCACGACCTGTTCTCGATGTCACACTGGAGGCGATCAATACGATGTTGGGGCCCACCATTGATACATGATGATGAAAAACCTGCTGACTATCGCTCCAGCAATTGCATTGGGATATAGTTGGCATACTCGGGCAACGAGTATGGCCCAGGCGACGCCACCAAAGAACCCATTTACGTTCGAATAAATTGCTCTTCCTAAGATCCGCCGTGAGTGACGTAAATAAAGGCGGGAAATCGACGCACGTTGAGCCCAGAGTTTGATACATCGTAACGAGTCCCGATAAACCTGGACATTAGGGACCAAACGCAAGATCTCGTCGTTCACTCTCGAACCTAGACTTCGCTTAACCCAAGTTCAAGACACCAGATAGACAGGATAGCCACCATTCAGACTCCGTACGCAACGTTCGTCCAAATTCCGCAGTAGGTTGTCATCCTTTAATGAGAGGTCATCGGGTATAGATGACAACGCCAACCGTGCCATCAAGAAGTCGAGAGGAATACCAGATATCTTTGTTTTTATGATGGGAACATAGGCTTCAGGAACACCCTGCAAAGGATCACTTGGCCGGGGATCGGTTGGACAGTCGGACGAGTACACTCACCGAGACCTCTGTCACACCCTCCACTTCGCGAAGCATACTCTCGAACACATCGAAGAAATCCTCGCGAGATACATGTTTTGGGACTACACACAAGGTATCGATATCGGAGCCTGGTCCATGCACACCCAAGCGATATGAACCGAAAGTAAAAATCTTGCCACCGGCCGCGCTCGCAGCTGCTTCTGATAGTCCACGTGTCAAAGAGACCTGGTACACGAACTTTTTGACGAGCGCAGCGACGCGCCCAAGGACTGCCTCCCTGCGAAAGGCCAAGACGATCTCAGCATTCTCCGTTGTGGCGACAAATGGGTCTTCGATGGAGGCAATTTAATTCCGAGGAAATCTCGATCGTACCTCGTTCGAGCTTCCTCTACACTTTCAAAAGTGTTCTGATTTCGTAGTTCCTCCATGAGGGTTGCCGTTACCTCCTTCTCTCGTTCGGTGGACTCGGCAGTCGAGATGGGTGCTGTCACACCAAGATACCTGGGCGACCAGCGGCGTTAGCTGCGTGCTAAGAGACGTAGGAGAGAGCTGCTAGAGTGCAGACGTTAGTTACCCTTTCTCAGTTGTCATTTTTGTTGCGAGAAACGAGAAGACTAGAAGTGAACTTTCAGGATGCGAACACGGTGGGTCGTGGTCGTAAGTCGTCAGGTGGGACGAGCCGCTTGAAGGAATGTCCGCCACCGAGCTTTGCTTAGTCAACACTCTTCTGACTGACCAACTTGAACAATATTAATCTTGTCAACATGGCTTCGGAGCAACCGTTTTTATCTTGTTTGCATTAGGTTCAGCTCTAGTGGAAAATGGTTCACGCAAGACCAGAGCGACTCGGACCTGGTGCGTTTTCCTGTGCAATCGGCATTTCCAGAGGATCACACACGAGAGGTCTCAGGCTGGACCTGAAAACGTAATAACCCCAATGTGATGATACTGACTATCACAGGATTGTACACGTCGACAACTCCACTCCACTCCCATCACCATCCATGCGGTTGACGCGGTTGCCCCCGCTGGCTGCGGCCAAGTTCAAGGCTTACACAACATGGAAATCACACGGGGAGTTTTTAAACCTGGAGCAGACCAGGCAAGATACAGAAAACGCCGCAGCCATTTTTCGATCGCCGTCGACATGTCCCTATGAAAGGTTTCCAGGGCAGTTCCAATAGACGTTTCTCTTGTAATAGACGTCCCTCTTGTAACGCTGCAGTTACGGGTCCTTCTGGCCGATGGAAATTATGAGATTTAAATCATGAAAGCGCCACAACTTTGGATCTGATAGTGTTGGTTTTCCAGGTCGTACAAGAGTGGGGTTCTATCCGTCATGGATTGTCCAAGGCGAATAAGAATTTACTTGAATCACTCGCAGAGAGCGTGGATACTACTGAAGATGTGTCGTCTCCGCCTCCTCCACCTCCACCTCCACCTCCGCCCCCACCACCTGCCCCTATTAGTAAATCCCCATTGAAGCCGTCCCAAGATTTGTCGTCTCCATCAGATGCATTGTCGTTGCCTCTACCTGTGGCTGGAAGTGATGCTCCACCTCCACCACCGCCCCCGCCCCCGCCCTTTGGTGGCAAGGTACCTCCACCTCCACCTCCTCCCGGACCTGCAATGCACAACAGAAGCAGGCCAAAACAATCTGGTCCGCGATTGAAGCCCTTCTTCTGGAACAAGCTAGACAACAATTCCATTGGACCGACCGTGTGGTCGGAACCGTTGCTCGTCCCAGAATCTAAGATGGATGGTTTGGAAGCGACGTTCACGATCGACGCTACGCCTCAAACACCGTCACGGATAACGAGTTCCACTGGGAAGCAGCACGTCACTACGCTTTTGGAGACCACGAGGGCTTATAATATGGGTGAAGTTGAATGCTTTGATCGATGTTGGGTATCGTGCTGATCTCCTTTCTGTTTTTCGGGTGACAGCTATTCTATTATGTTGTCTCGATTCAAGATTAGCTATTCTGCCGTTCGACAAGCTCTTTTGGACCTCGACGATTTGACGCTGTCGATAGATGATCTGAAGGCAATCAGTAAACAGTTGCCGACCACCGACGAAGTCTTTTCTTACGTTTCTACGATTCCTTCGTCTTATGTTCGTTGCCCAGATGACTCGAATAAAGGATTTTGGTGATGTCACGAAGCTTGCGAAGGCTGACCAGTTCATCCATGAGGTATATCTATACCTATCATTCTGCGTCGGAGATGGTGGTACTGAAG
>JBBPPG010000796.1:0-15515 GCA_038091855.1 Leccinellum luteum
GGGCGCTTCGCGCCCCAGTTTGGGGTTAGAGATTGGAACACTTTTTGGAGTCACTGTACATCAACAGATGGGCTGTAAAGCTGAAATGAGCAGAATGGGGTGTCCAGTATTTGAATGGTTTCAACTGTAATAAATTAATAGAAACTGTATCAGTGGTGCTGCGAAGCTTCACTCAGTCAATATTATTACCATATGCCATCCAAATATTTTTCAAAGTCATAGTGGTCATGATGATACAGTCAACAGCAGTTAAGATGACTATCATGGAAAAGAACAGGAGCAGAGTGATGAGCACTGGTCTTGATTGATTGTACATTGCCCATACACGGAGGATCATTACACCTGCATTCATCATTATAATGCACCTTTCTCTGAAAATCAGCCATTCAACTCACAATCAGCTGCACCAACAAAGAGAAGAAATGACCATTCTCTAGTGATATACATTATTCCACCTTTAAGATGTTCAGAGGCTGAATGGACAGGGAAAAACCTTGCATTTGCATTTGCACTCACAACTGTTTAAGCCAATTGCATATAGGTAAGTATCAAAAATAAGAGTAGGAAAAATATATACAGCTATTGAACAAATATTTCAGTACATTTGCTAACCATTGATGTTGAAGAAAAATACCTGTGAAGGGCCAGGTAGAAAGCTACTTCCAACTTGGAAGCAGAAACATGGTTAAATCAATACTGTCTTCAAGTTCTCAATGGCATACAGACATACTAAGTTCAGTGACTCTGCCAAGTCATGTAGAATTACCAATCTGGTGAATTATGGTTGAAACTTGAAACAGCCTGAGACTTACATGAGATTGTAAAGGCCAACATAACGAACCTGTAACTATGTTCAGGTGATGACCTCTTCTGAAAACTTGTTCCATACATACCACAATGAATAGTGCTGTTACCAAGGTCCAGGGCTGCATCTACATTTTCATCAGGATTATTCCATCATGGAAAACAGTATTCTGCTCAGTGCTGACCCATATATGTTCCACCTACATGAATGATTAGCAAGGAAACTCTTATAAATGATACTGAGGAGAACTTACCTCTTCTGACAATGTAAGGACTGTGAGTTGTAGAGTCAGTATATTGTATGGGATCAGAAGCTGTTGATCTGTGCACCATAATCATACACAACAGTAATAATTATTGCAACTGAACTGGGTTTGTATCGTTAATTTTTTGAAGGCGAAGGAAGAGCATACGAGATCTGTAATCATTCTGTTGAGTCAGCATGATCTCTCCGATTGCTGAGGAATTCGAAGACATGATGATCTGGTCTTGAGTCGGACTCTTGACAGATCAGTAACACTGGAGGCTTCAGTGGAAGCGGAGCCTATTTCAGGACTGTTAATCGGAGGGAAACCTGGCATTGTGCATGATATATATAAGAGAGTTGGGGGCCGGGGAGCCAAAATTCCTGCGAGGTATCATAATAATCCAGCACTATCAGATACCAAACCGAAATGCGTACAGAGCCTTCAAGGCAGCGCTGGCCCGCGCCATCACCTCGTGATATTGAAATCTGGGGCGGCGACCGTCACCTGCAAGTTCACTTAAACACCGTGCTAAGATTCAGGCACTGGCAGGATAAACCGGTTACCCTGCTAGTGAAGGATCATCAATCATGGATTTGGATGCCAGATATGATAATATGGTTGGTTGGTTAGATGCTACCAGTGATTGTTCTTCAAGGTTCAGAATCAATGCATGGAACTTCCGAAAGTTCGACCGGTCCAGGTGTTGTCCGAGGATCTGGCTATGTGCACGGTCAATATCTTATATACCGTGGTCTGATTGGAGGTGGGTTGGATCGATAGCCTGATGCTACCGCCGTCATGATCATGATGCACTTCCGAGTTCAGTGGCTCATCTGCGCCGTCACGGTAGTGCACTGAGCCTTAGTAAAGTACCATCGCCTCAACGAACGCTACTCACGCCACGCCTCCGTCATCAGTGGCGAACGTACAGATCCAATTCCCAAGTAGCATTTCTAAAACACAAAATTAAAACGTCCAATCAAATCACCCCGCCACCAAACACTCCTTCCTCTCCCATTCAATCTCCTGCCTCAACGCACCTCTCAACACCAACTCGGCCGAATACACCTTGAACCCTTCTTCTGCCAACGACCGCCAAATCCCCTTGTCTTCCATACATGATACCACGTACCGATTCCCCTTCCCTTTGAGTATTCGTACCGTAGGCGTCACCGAGATCTGCACTTGCCCACCCCCAGCAGAGACGACGTTCTTGAGAAGCTTGGTGTCCACAGAAACTTTGGGCGTCACGTAAAACGTCATCTGTTTGAACAAGTTCGGACCACCCTCGGATCCTTTGGCACGGGCCATCGCATCCGTGAATTTGAACTCCCATTTTTGCTCTGCAGCCGTGTCTGTCAATAAGTGGTCCTTTTCGTCTGGAGAGGAACGATGAGATGAGATCAGTAACGAAAGTCAACCTTTGCGCGCACCAAGGAGCTTGCCACCCTTGGCACTCGCATTCGCCCATTCTTCAGTCAAGATCCACGGGGAGACTGACATAGCACAGAGGAATTTTTCCGTCCGAACGAAGCCCTTGGCGACGAGATGTGTACAGTCCGTCGGTTTCGTTGTCATCTGTACACCTAATTTTGTCAGACGCTGAACAATGAGGACGTGTGGAATTAGCATCATTTTGCCTTATATTCGCAAGCAGAAAAAAGGACTGACTTTGATCACGTCGTCCGTGAGGCTCACACCAGTCGTCATCACTCGGACGGGGGCCGAGTGTTTTCCCCGGCCACGAGTACCATTCTTTTCCACAAGACCAGTCGATTTGTTCTTCGCCGGAGGACCGTCCGTGTCCTCATCGGAACCTACAGCGATCGTCACTTTCGTCTTGCCCTTCCCATTGACGAGTTTCGGTTTTGCCTTGACCGAGGGAACGTGTATCACTTCTTCCACCTCCGCTTCTTCTTCTTCTCCCTCTCCTCCTCCTCTGGTTCCTTAATCACCTTTCTTCTCTTCCCACCCCTCTTATCCCTCTCTTCATCTTCATCCTCTCTCGCGGACACAACTGACTCCCCGCCCTCGCTCCGCCTCCGCTTCGCTTGTTTTTGCTCTCTTTCAAAACTGATCACGTCCGGCATAACCACCTCCTTCAATCGCGCAGTCGCCTTGTTCGCCGCACTTCGCCTCGGCCCACCACGGCTCGCGGATGCCATGGACGTATCTGCGATTATAGACACATCGTCGTCTCTTTCGCTCTCGCCCATATCCATATCTTCCTCACGAGTCTTGCTTGCTTCCTTGGGCACACTAGTCTTGGGTTTGGCCTTGGCCTTGAGCTGGGGCTTTGATTTTCCAGAGGTAACAGGCATCATCGACAGCTTCGCAGGAGAAGGTCTGCCACGTTTGCTCGTCGATCCTGACGCCTCTGCGGCAACCGCCTGCATCGATGCTGCAGGTGCCAGCTGCTTGGGCCTAGGCCTGGACCCTGAAGGTGCGTCGGCTCTACCTCCCTTTTTCCTACTTGCGCGCCCAAGATCGCCTTCGTCCTCGTCTTCTACTGCATCGCGTTGACTGGGCTGTGACGAAAAATAATCCTTGGGCACAGATGGGACGAGAACAGATAACCGCCGTTTTGGTTCACGCGAATTTTTCGCAGGGGATGGTGAAGTTGGCGACGGTGAGCGCGTAGAGAGTCGAGAGTGAGCTGTGTCTTCTTTGCCCTTCCTTCCCACCTCTTTTATTTGACTTTTCCTTTTCATCTGTATTTCAACTTCAACACTGCGTTTTGGTTTTGCAGTCTCCTCTCGTTGCTTCCTGGTTTCTGTTCCCGACTTTGCAGATATCATCCTCGTCTCGTCGTCACTCTCCCCACCCAGAATGGAACTGGGCCGCGATCTGGACTTGGACCTTGGTCTAGGCTTCATCCCCGACTTGACAGGCGTCTTCGACATTGCGCTAGCAGTCCTGCGAGGCGGCACTGACACTTCCGACTCCTCCTCACCCGCATCCGAATGTTGATCAGAATCGGAGCCGGTGGTTGTCCCTCTCGCTCCTCGTCTTCCCCTATGTGATTGCGCGGGCGCAGGTTTCTTGACCTTGTCCGCGTCCTCCGTCCGGGCAGCCCGAACCCTGGGTCGTGGCTCAGGTTTTGATGGGCCTATTCGTCGCTTCTCTCCATCCTTAGCTGTCCCCTTCTCATTCTGCTTTCCACCTTTCGAGCTGGCTCCTGGGTCGCGTCTGACTAACTCGATCTCGCCCACCGACGGGGCCCTCGACACACTCCGTGACCGAGCACGTGAGGACTTCTGTGCTCGTTGTCTACCATTCGTGGAGGTACCTCGCCCGTTGCCCGTGTTTCCCTCCCCATCATCCGAGGGAAGCTCGATCACCTGGTCGACAAACGCGCCCATCGCTGACGCCGCCGCCGGTGCCGAGATAGACCCACGATTCCTTGTGGAGGTCGGCGTCTTCTTCAGTGACCCCGCGCGCGAACGTGGTCGAGCTCGTGGTTCTATGAGTACATCACCGTCCAAGATCATCGACAGCTCGTCCGTTGTTGTGTCATTCCCATAAGCCTCGTATATTGCCGGTGTAATTTCACCGTTGCGCACGCGAACGCAATATTCCGCGTCGCGCACTATCTCTTGTTCCACGTCGATGACACCGATACCACGACCGCCTGGTAGAGCGCCCCCATTCAGGCGCGGGGGAGGCATGGATTGAGAAGAAGAAGGGGCTGTAAGTGGGATTAATGAGAAATGAACAAGGGACCATAGAAGAGAATACCTCCGTCAGGTCGCGTCATCAATATTTTGCCAAAGTCGATGCCTGGGGGATACACGATATAACGCTCAAGTCCGACGGTGAGCGCACTGATCTGCGTGAGCAGGATACATGAAGTGCAAGGAAAAACTCTTACCGCCACTCCACAATACAGTCTTCAAGCCAAGTGTGGTTCACGACCGGGATAGACCACGAGAGTGCCCGAGTCGTCTTGGGTGACGGCTGACTATAGGGCAATCCGATTAACGCGCACAAACGACCGAACGGAACCACACTCACAAACCGGCCACGAGAACCTTGTTTGATTGGCACATGCTAGGTGTAAACTTGGCACCAACGAGAGTGATGAGACGTTTGAGATAGTCTCGTGCTGCGCCCGTGTAATTGGTGATCGAAATCTCCTGCAAAGTTTGTTAGGGTTGTGGGGATGGCAGTACTGAGGTGTCACGCACACAACCAGTGAGATCGGGGATGCCACCCCTTGGAGTGGGATACCATAGGAGCGAATCTAGGGGGGAGTGGAGAGTACCAGTAGACTCCACGCTAAAGAGCCAACTGAGCGTGCCGACGAGAAGAGATGCACGCGCCGCCTATAACGCGCGAGACGTGAGAACGAAACATGACCATTTCGAATCCATACCTTGAAATAAGATTTGCCACTGCGCCATCGCGTGACGAGCACATCGCACTCGTCGACTGCCTTTTCTTCCTCATCCTCCTCTGCGTCTTCGGCGACGGGCACGACGAGACCACCCGCACGCTGAATACCAGCTTCGATCGCACGACGCGATCCGTCACTCAACTCGAGAGAGGCGGAAAGAAGAATACGACGGTCCGCCCATACGCGGACGTTTTCGCCTTGGTTCGTTGCGTCTGCTGTTTCTGCCTCTCTATCTCCAGCGGGTTTTCGCCTTCGCCCGCCGTCTCCATCCTTGTCGAGATCGAGAACCAAACCGGGGCGCAAGACGGGTGGATCTGGCCATGCGTAGGGTGCTTCTGTGATACGGCGACCAAGACGGACGGCGTCGTCGAACCAATGTGGGGTGAGGATGCACATATGAGTTTGGGATGCAAAATGGAGGGCCGTGTTGTACTGGATAAACAGGTGAGGTATGTGAGAGCGGTGTGCGAGAGAGAGCAAGATACCTTGTCGCTGCCAGCACGGAGGGCAAAGAGATGGGTGACGTCGCGAGTGAGACCGGTGCGCCACTGACCGCCGAGGGCGGTAACGCCTGCGGAGAGGACCTCTAAGTCGCCTGCAGAAAGCTGGGGCGAGGGTTAGATGGTGTGCGAGATGGTGAGAGAGACGCACGTCGGTAGCACAGGCGACGACTCCTGAAAAGATCATGGCTGGGTCTGGAGAGTAGTACTGCTCGCTAGGAGGGGTATTGGATAGAGTACACGAGAGAGAGAAGAGATACACACGACTGAAGTTTACCCATGACTACGCTGCGATCTACCCAGCGGTCAGTGACTTGCTTGATCGCTTCATTGTTGTGTACTGCGTGGGATGCCGGGAGGGTGATGAGATGGGTGTAGGGCGGGAGCGGTGCAGCGCCATTTAAGTCGAGGACGGCTGCGAGTTCTGTTCTGCGCGTCGGGGACAGCGACGAAGAGAGAGAATACCTCACGCCATCAAACACGGCCATCTCGAGGTGTGTGTAACAGTCGAATTCACGAAGACAACACGCGTCACGTCACATCACATGATAAGTCACATTGTCACATTCTACTACGACCGTGCAGCGCCTGGTACGTTGCGACGCTCCCTACGAGGTGCACGCTCAGGTTGTGCAATGGTTACCTGCACGACGTTGTGCGGTATGTCAAAGTTGAGGGCCTTGAGCATCTCCTGCGAAGACGGTCATCATCCGGGTATCATAACATAACGGGAAAAGGAGACGCACGGAAGTGTCGGTGTCCAACTCGAGTCCAGTAGCACTCGTGTCGAGCGCAGAGACCTCGGGGACGTAGTTGTCTTTTCTCTCTCTCTCTTCCTCCTGCAGTTTGAAAGAAATGCCACGAACGGGGCCGCGCTGAATGCGCTTCATGAGATGAGTCGTGAAACCCGAGATCTTGTTCCTGAGACGTTTGGAGGGGATCACAGCCTGATCGATACAGTAAGCCAGGTCCAAGAAGGAGCGGGGGTATGGGTACGGACGACTTCATCGATGATTCGCTTGTTGGTGTGAAAGTCGAGCGTGAGACGTGGGTAGCTGACTGACTTGAGCTTATGCGGGTAGATTCAGCGAGCGCAGCACTCACTACTTTTCTATGAGCACGCGCGAGGCTCTTTTGGTGGTCTTGGTACGAACGCGACCCTAGAACAAAAATTAGCTTACGACAAGGAAAGCGCATATATCGTACCATATTGATTGCTAGTGGATGTCGAGGACGTCGAGGATGTCGATTGGGTTACTGGTACAGATCGCAGAATCCCGAAATGTGGCTGAGTGGTACTATACAGTACATCACAGCCACCGTCTAGCACACACTTCGCCGTGATCAAATCCACGACGTCCTCTCATCCAACATGGTCCGCGTTTCTGTCTTGGTAAATGGTCAAACTTTTTTCGTGCACCGTCGCTCACCGATGCGCCAACATTCCAGAACGATTGCCTAGTGAGTTTGTAGAACACGTACCGACACTCTGGACTTAGACGGCATTTCAGAACAACATCGTCAATGCCGAGCGCCGTGGCAAACGCCAGGTGCTGATACGTCCCTCGTCAAAGGTAGTCGTCAAATTCCTCAGCGTGATGCAACGCCATGGCGAGTGTCCCTCCCCCGCAGTCTTTCTCGGCCTTGAGAAGATGCCAAAGGCTGACGTGCTACTCCTTCTTGTAGGCTACATTGGCGAATTCGAGATAATAGACGACCATCGTTCTGGAAAGATCGTCGTCCAACTAAACGGCCGACTCAACAAAACAGGCGTCATCTCGCCTCGTTTCAACATTCAGGTGACCCAAATCGAGAAGTGGGTCAATCTGCTACTTCCTGCCCGTGGATTCGGGTACATCATCCTCGTACGTTCCATGGCATAGTAACATCGCGATGATGTTCAAGGAATCTATTACAGACGACATCATCTGGCATCCTGGACCATGAGGAAGCTCGACGTAAAAACGTTGGTGGCAAGATACTAGGGTATGTGTACTAGACCCTATATTGTGTATATGTATATTCCTTCGTACCTCAAAATGCCACCCCCCGCGCTATGATAATCATGACAAAGGAGTAAACGAGTCGTCACTGTGCTATGCTCAGGCTGGTTTGCACCAGTGAGAATAACCAGTATCAAAGACCGACTAGAATTTCAAATCGGAATTGGATTGTACTTACGTTTGCCCCAACATTGTAGATGACGTCGAACGGCGGTACTTATCGATCCAGTCCACCTCCAGTCAGATCACGATTCAACGTGTTCATCGAAGGCCCGTGCACACAACCAGGTCTTCAAGATCTTCAGACTCGGACTCATCCGGACTTCACCTTTCGAAAGTTCCACAGAACAGCCACGGCCCATGCGACAAATCAACCGTACGTTAGCAGACCCTTGGCAACAAGCCAACAACCGTGATGGCCCGTCCAGCCTGGTGTGATACAGTTCAGCGCACAGTCGTCAAAACTAGTCCTAAACAACTTTTACAGGATGGCACGACACCGCCTTGATGACTCGGCGTGTATTCTGTTTGGCCCACCAGTGCTGATCTCAGTGAACCATCCTGTGACGGAGATCAACTTCTCGTAGGAATTTTGGCTCCATGGGTTCTCTTAAATACACTAGTGTGTATTACTGCGTGCCAGGCTTGTCTTCCTTTCCGAATAACAGTCCTGAAATCCGTTCTAGATCTGTTTCCACTGAGGATTCCACACGTCTGTCAAGACTATCATGGTGTCTTCCTCTCTCCAGTTGGCGTTACAGACCCAGCAATATGACTACCTGATTCGTATGCTCTTCCCTCACCTTCAAAAAATCAATGATACAAGCCCAGTTCAGTCGCAATGCTTACTGTTGTCGTATATGATTATGGTGTGCAGATCAAATGTCTTTCGAAATCCAACAGACTAACTCCACTCGCAGTCCTTATCTTTTCGAAAGAGGTAAGCTCCAGTCACGGCGTCATTTACAAAGTTACCCTTGCCGATGATTCATGTAGGTGGAACACATATGGGTCAGCAGAAGACCGTTTTCCAGCATCATGGAATGATCCTGATGAAACTGTAGATGAAACCTTGGTCCTCGGTGTCAACACTATTCGTTATGGTGTGTAGTGAACAAGTTGTCAATAGAGGGTTATCACCTGAACATAGTTACAGGTTCGATATCTTGGCTTTTGTAGTCTCGTGTGAGTCTGTTTCTGTCATAATTCATCAGATCAGTAATTCTAAATTGCTTGACAGATTTTCTGTAATAAGTGTGTCTGCGTGCCCTTGAAAGACAACATTCTAACTATGTTTCTGCTTTCAAGATAGAGGTAGCTTTCTACCTGGCCCTTCGCAGGTATTTCTCTTCATTGATGGTTGACAAATGTGCTGAAATATGTGTCCAACAGCTGTATACATTTTCCCTGCTCTTATTTACCTAAATCTAATCGACTTGTATTCATTAAACAGAAGTTGTGAGCGCCAACACAAGGCTTTTCCCTCTCCACACAACCTCTGAACATTTTTTTAAGGTGGAATGATGTTTATCGCTGAACAATGCACATTTATTCTCTTTGTTGGTGCAGCCGATTGTGAGTTTGTAGGACTGATTTTCAGAGAAAGGTACATTACAATGATGAATTCAGGTGCAATGATCCTCCGCATATGGGCAATGTGGGGTCGATCAAGGCTGATTCTCATCATCCTCCTCCCATTCTTTTCCATAATGGCCATCTCAAGTGTTGTTGACCGTATCATCTCGACCACTGTGACATTGAAAAATATGACGGCGTGTATGTAATGATGTTGATTTTCACAGCACTGCTGATGAGTTTCTATTATTGCAGTTGAAACCGTTCAAATACTGGACATGTCATTCTGCTCGATGCAGCTTTCCACTCAATCTGTATGGCACATGGTATCCATTGTCTCGCAAATTGTACATGGTGCATTGCTATGCACGCTCGTGATCGTCCAATTTGTGTGGCAGTCAATTCAGATGTACCGCGCGACCCAGAGATGGGAATTGAGCAAGTACATCAACTTGATGGTAAAGCAGGGCATCATCTACTTCTTCGGGTGTGTTATTCAATGGCCCTTCGTGCTCCGTTTCATCTTTCTACAACGACTGCCGACCAATCGAGCTGATGCATCCATGTCTTTCAACGCAGGGCATTCTCAATTTATCTCCTCAGCTTCTTGAACATGCCTACGGAGGCAGAGGTGATTATTGTGACCATCCTGGCATGCGTGCCCATGTACGGTTTGACTCCTCGATTCATTATCAGTATACGAGAGTTACATGCGCACGATGTTCAAGGAAGATGTGGGGAAGGGATCGACACCGGCTTTGGCTTTGGCTTGTCGAGTGATGCTCCAGTGACGGCGATGGTGTTTGCGGACGTTGAGCAGAATGACTCGGGGAGGTTGGAGGACGTACATGATATAGCGAGGGAGGATCAGACGAATCACTGAGAGTATCATCTACATGCCCGGAATGTGCACTGCAGAGGAGAAGATATTCGTTACACACCCGAATGTATGGTGAAACGGTTCTCGCGCAATGAGTGATTTTCCGGTCGTTTATGCGTTGGAGGTGATACTGCATGCGTAGGTACGGTGCAGTATTACTTATTACTGGGCGACCCGTCCTGTTCACGATACATAACATGAACTTAGTGTAGCTAATATTCGTGTACGTCGGGCGATGGTCCACTTTCAGAGAATTCGATTGCCCGAATGCGATCTAACTCATGGTAAACATCTATGGTGTACGGACAACATTCTGCAACCAAGGTATTATGACAAGGCAGTGTACTAAATAGACAGTGGGGATCCCGGGGTTTTACTTGCCACCCGTAGTACCCAGACCCATCGTAGCTTTGAAGGTATCGTAGATCCACCACTGGAAGCCTAATCCAGTCGTCAGCATAAGCTCACAAAAGGGCATGCAACGCGCTCACCCGTCAATGTACCGATCATGATCACACGCGTACCGAGACCCTTGGTGGCAAGAGCGACGGCACCCGTTTCTGATGCAATCTGGCCGATGCTCTTGCCCCTGTTGGCGGGCTTACCCATAAGCGATACGACAGAATCAGCCGGGTGTGACACGATAGCACAGACAACACCAGCAAGGTAACCAGAGGCGAAGGTAACGCCAAGCTGGGTCGTCTTGGAGTAAGTCTCCTTGGGCTCCACGAAGACGTGCGTGTAAAACAGCTGCACAATCTTCTCAAAGAAGAAGAACTTGGCCATCGTATAGGGGATCTGACAAATCAATGAGCCGGGTAGACATGAGACAGGGCCGGATTACCAACCTGACGTGACCAGAGCGGAACGATAGAGCCGAATGGGTAACGGGTCTCGATTTTGTTTTTGCTCATCTCGCTAAGAGCAGCACCGAAGGAGGTCGGGAAAGTACCGCTCGGGCTAGTCTGGATCTTGACCTTTGTCATTTCAAAGGGACAGAGCGCGATGTCGGCGAACACCTCTGCGGAAGCAGAGCCAGCCAGCCAGATAGCGGGTTTGTACTTGTTGGCGGTCTCTTCGCCGGCGAGGTTCATGTATGTGTCTTTGAACACTTCGTACAGACCATACTTGAACATGCCTTGCAAAGAGTAGCCAACGAGCGTGGGGCCGAAGCCCTTCCAGAGGCCAGTTTGACCCTCTTCACGAACAAGGGTGGCAAGACCGGAAGTAAGACCCTTGTATTTTGCTGGGTTTACCTATTGAAGGCCTAAGTTACGGCGGAATAACGTTGCATTAGCATGGGAGACGAACCTGCATGTTGCATTTGGCAACGTCGAGAGGCGTGATACCGGCGTGCGTGAGACCGCAGGCAAGAACGCCACCAAGCATGCACTTGGCATAGTAGGAAGAATCGTGAGGAACGGGGCCAAGGTATCTGGCGGGAAGAGTCAGTATGTATGAAATGGAAGGAGTTGGAAACTCACCGTGCGTCCCACTTTCCGGAAGGTGCTAAATGCGACATGGTAGGTAATTTAAAGGTCTAAGGGTCTATGTAGTAGTCTAAGGGGAGTTGGCTTGCTGGCTGGTTGCAGACAAGAAGAGACGAGGACGAAGAAAATTTGTTGTTCCGAAAACAACCGAGCATTTGCTGTTTATGGAAATGCCGAGTCTCCCACGAGCGATACAGATCTAGTCCTTGTCTCTATATACATATACATATGTAAAGCGGTCTCGTTGGTGACGAGCGTCTGAATTCACCGCCTTCTCGGGACATCATACTGCTTGTTGTCAGCGAATTCATCGCAGGATTTTTGTTTATCGGGATTTCCGGTTCGGGCTGACCAATCAGTACTCTCGAGCCCGTACTCACGATCCATAACTCTCCACGATGCCAGTCGCAGCGCCGTCCTCTTTCCCAGTCGTCAAAATGAACGGATCGTCTCCATCGTGGCGCCCCATCCGGGTCAAAGAACCTCCGGTCCGGACGCAATTCTCTTTCGATCCATTAGAGGACGCGCTGGCCGCCTTTGCTCGTGGCGAACCAATCGTAGTCATGGACGACGAATCCAGAGAAAACGAAGGCGATGTCATCATGTCTGCAAGTAAATGCACCACCGAGGCGATGGCGTGGATCATCAAACACACAAGGTCTGTTGGTCATGCATGTCCACGCATTGGCTGACCCGTTCCCAGCGGTTACATCTGCATCTCTCTACCAGAAAAACGTCTCGAGGAACTCGAGATTCCCATGATGGTCCCACTTAATCAGGACAGGCACCGCACGGCCTACACCGTCACCGTCGATTATAAACACGGTAGGCGATCCTTTGTGCATAATATAGAACCAGACGGTGACCTAATTTTGGCTAGGCACCACCACAGGCATATCTGCCCATGACCGTTCTCTCACAGTCAGAAAGCTCGTCGATCCCTCCGTTCACGCCTCCGACTTCACCCGCCCAGGTCATATGGTTCCGCTTCGTGCACGTCAGGGCGGCGTGTTGGAACGCAGAGGCCACACCGAATGCGGCATCGATTTATGTATGCTCACGAATCAGCCCCTGGGAGGCGTGTTGTGCGAACTCGTGAACGATGACGAGATGGGCAGCATGGCTCGGAGGGACGATTGTAGAGCCTTTGCTGACCGGTGGAGTCTGGAAATGATCAGCGTCGAAATGCTTGCACAGTACAGAACGTCTATATCTACCCCTTAATTTACCTTTTGATACTCGGGAGTGAGCACGAGCATCATAGACTTTTTAATATCAAAGAATGTCTCCGTTTGGAGAGTTATCGTATGTTGATTTGTACACCAAAGAGAATATCATCCGGGAAGTAATACATAGTTGCCGACCGGTACACAATTTGACTCCTGCAGCTTCCACTTGTCCCAACTTCCCGCTTCCCTAGTACACGCCCGGAATCATCCGATATCGCACCTGCCGCGAATATCTATCCCATTCCTCCCCAAAGCGCTCCCGCAAGAGCGCGTCCTCCGCAGGGCACCGTCCACCGACAAGCACACCCGCCATCAAGCTCGCCACAACCCACACGCCGAAAACGAACCTGCCGAACATCGTCTCGAGCCAGCCACAGCGGCTCGCGAACGAGCCCGGACCAGCCATCAGGAGGGACATGCCGAGCATGCTCATTAGACCGAACAGATATCCCGGGTGGCGCACGATTCTGTACGGCCCCGTCGTTATGAGCGTGTGGTCCTTGCGCATGGCTAACTTGTGCGTGAAGTAACTTCCCAGGGTGCGGATGGACCATAGGCGTCCGAGGCTGCCGGCGATGGCGAGAGCGGACCCGGCTAAAAAGTAAGTATCGAACCTCACGCTGGGGAGATGGTACCCCGGGAGGACCAGCTGAGAGAGCGCCTCGGAGGAGATCGCGGAGGGATAACGGGTAGCAAGCATGACAGCCACCTCAGCGACACATGGAACAGTTGCAGTCAGCTAGAGACATCGGAGTAATTAGCTCCTGTTTCATCTCGACGCGGAAGGTCATGCCTTGAGCGAGATCGGGAAAATAGCTACAGATGCGCGCCGGTAAAAGGGTTCGTATACACGTTCGGATTCTTCGGGAGTAGGATTAGGGGCCTGAGATGTCATGGATACATTGAAGAGCCACGCGGAAGGAAGGAGGATAAGAATCTTGGAGAGCGACATGCTTGGAGAATGTGAACGTGAGACTACGGGATGTGGGCATAAATTTCATGCCTCGAGATTTTATGTATGGGCAATCCGTACACGTCTTCCAATTCGCAGTGTTCCGCCGCATGTGAGGCTAAACACTTTCGAACGAGGTGCACCATCGGGCTTGGAGAGCTGTGTTATGTTGTTTAGCTAAGTACCTCAGTTACCGGAATCGAGTCAAATCAGGGATCGCGTATGGCACCAGAGGGGTGGGGTGGTTTGGCCATCGTCCGAATAATCCAATGCAAAACTTTACGCCACCTCGTTTTGTTACGTCCGGGAAAGGGGGGATGGGGATACAATACTTCCTGGTCGAGCGGCATGAGAGGTAAGGCGTTTGGTCGCATCTGCGCTACGCGACCATCACGGGATGCGTTCTAATGCGTTCTTCGATTCCGACTTCGAAGGAACTGGATGATATGAAATAAAGGACTGCCAGTGTGACTTCATAAATGTCAACATTTGAGTAAACATGCATGACCCATTCGAGACCGAGGCACCCATACCTCATGTCGCAATTGCTTGCGTCTTCGACTCGGACCTGTCCAAAGCGTCGAACGGTTCCGCTGAGAGCTGTCGTTGCACCGTTCTCATGCCAGCATGAACATTTGAGATCGTACCTGGTGAAGCTTGAAGTTCGGTACGGGATCCGGTGCTGGTGTCCAGTTCAAATCAACGGACCCCGGATCTATACTGGATGTCTTCCGCTGTGTCAAAGACAATTGCTCGACATCTGAAGAAGGCAGGTCAGCAGGCACGCAATCGATCTACAACGCAATCGATAAGTCATAATTCCACATATCCCGTCCCTCTACAGCTGCACCTGTTGTGAGTTTGGCCGACTCAGCAACGATGAGGATTTGTCCTAGTACCCGTTTGCCACATCCAGAGCCTACGAACTGCCATGCGGAATGGTATAATACTATCCCCATTCGCTCATATCTCCGAGTCGCTCCCCGACATGATAGGTAATTAGTAGTGCGGTGCGTTGGCCAGCATCCTGGAGGTGTCGCAATCTGCCGATGGTGGCCCAACAAAGACTAGTGTTTGGAGAACCCGCGCCGAGCGCAATCTATCCAAATTGCCATCATCATCATATAGACCCGGTTCGGGTTTACGCTCAATACCAATGTAATTTTGAAACAACTGACAGCGTGCTGCGAGCATGCTTGATCAAACGAAAGACGCACCCACGAGGCTTGTTTATATGGTCTGGTGGAGTCTGAAAATGATTAGCGTCGAAATGCTTGCGCAGTACAGGACGTCTACATCTTACCCCGTATATTGCAGTGCGAGTGATGAGCGAGTAGCGTGGGAATTCTCAGTCACGCGTTGAGTCTGGCGAGGATCAGACGAGAGTGAGGCGGGGACAGAGCGTATGGGTGCTCTCTTGCCTCTGTCCCCTATGGTT